>JAHHZJ010007629.1:0-10863 GCA_021437245.1 Aegilops speltoides | reverse complement strand
CTTCAAAAGAACGAACTTAGAAGTGAAGATGCTTCCACGGTCTCAAGAGATCAATTGTGGAATACCGTGCAAGGAGACAATTCGAGGTGTATAGCTCTGCTAACCGAGCTGCTGTGATAGATTCTTTGACAGAAGAAAATGAGCCACTTTAGTAAGCTTGTCAATGACAACGAAAATAGCATCATTTCCACGCTTGGACTTAGGAAAACCAATACTAAGTCCATCTCGATATGATCAAACTTCCATTCTCGAATAGCAAGAGGTTGGAGGAGACCAGCTGGTCTTTGGTGTTCGCTTTCACCCTTCTCGCAGACATCACATTCATTCACGAATTGAGCAATTTCTCGCTTCATTCGAGTCCACCAATATGACGCTGAGGTCATGGTACATCTTCGCATTTCCGTGATGAATGGATAGGAGGAATTGTGTGCCTCATTCATGATGACTTTTCTCAGACGCCTTTTAGGAACCACAATACGATCCTCAAAGAAAAGAGTGTCTTTGTCATCCAAGCGATAGCACTTGTATTTGGAAATGCCCTTGTCAATACCACGCTTCACCTTCTTCACCATGGTATCCGAAGTTGAGCCTCACGAATTTGATCTTCCAAAGTAGGAGAGACTATGAGGTTGGCAAGAAAGCCTTGAGGAACAACTTGAAGATCCAATTATGGAAAGCTTCACAAAGATCCGTTGGAAGGGCTTGAGAATTAGATCACTGTAATAAGCCTTTCTCGCTCAAAGCATCTCGCAATCACATTCGCTTTGCCGTGAGTATATTCAATACTTGGATTGTACTTTGAATCATTTCACCCATCGAGTTTGCTCGAGGTTGAGGTTTGTTGAGTGAAGATATACTTGAGACTCTTGTGATCGGTGAAAATGTCCACTTTCCTTCCCAACAAGAGATGTCTCCATGTTATCAATGCATGGACAATCGCCGCCAACTCAAGATCGTGGAGGGGTAGTTCTTTTCGTGGACTTCAACCGACGAGAGGTATATGCCACAACTTTCTTCTCTTGCATTAACACAGCACCGAGACCTTGCAAGGAAGCATCACGAAAACTTCAATGGCTTGGATTCATCAGAGGAGTCAAGACAGAGTCTGAATTAGCTTCTTTGAGGGTATTGAAAGCTACATCACACTCAAAGCACTGACATACTTGACATGCTTCCGAGGAGGTTGGAAAGAGGCTTTGCAATCTTGGAGAAGTTCTCAACGAATCTTCGACAATAGCTTGCAAGACCGAGAAAATCATGGAGCGCTTGACATTCCGAGGAGGTTCCCAATTCAGAATCAAGACACCTTCTGGATTAACAAATATGCCCTTGGCTGAGATGATATGACCAAGATAAAGAACTTCATCAAGCCGTAACTCACATTTGGAAAACTCAGATAGAATTGATGCTCTCGAGCTTGTCGAGCACCAATCGCAAATGTTTGGCATGATCCCGCTTGTTCTTGGAGAAGACCAAATATCATCGAGATACACCAAGACGAAATCATTGGTAGGGTTGAAGATAAAGTTCATCATGCGAGAGAAAGTTGGAGGAGCATTGACAAGGCCGAAAGACATGACAAGATATTCATAAGAACCAAAGCTTATTCTCAATGCCGCCTTGGGAATATCTTGTTCACGTAATGCGAACTGATGATAACCCATACGGAGGTCAAGCTTGAGAATACTTTAGCACCTTTGAGTTGCTCGAATAGCTCATTGATGTTGGGAAGTGGATACTTGTTCTTGATTGTCTTCTTGTTCAATGGACGTAATCAACACAAAGTCGGTCCGTGCCATCCTTCTTCCGACAAAAGAACTCCACATCCCCATGGAGATGAACTCGGTCCGATCAAACCTGACGCTCTTGTTCATCGAGCTGCTTCTTCAATTCTTTCAGCTCCTTGGGACCAAGCTTGTAAGGACGCTTGCAAACGGGTTCAGCCGTGCTCAAGGTCAATAACGAATTGACCGGCCGATGAGGAGGCATACCCGAAGCTCTTCTCGAAAGACATCTTGGTACTCACAAACGATCGAATTTGAGAGATAGCATCCAATTCGCCTCTTCTCATTGAGAGAAAACAACCAATGGTTTCATCATGAGCGCATAGATGATAACATCCTCGTAAGGGTGTGTCAATTGAATTTGCTCGGCAGACAATCAAGCTGAGCCTTGTGCCGAGAAAGCCACCATCCCGAGAATTAGATCAATATCGAGTCACCAAGAACAATTGAGAAGATGAAATCTATAGTCGCCCATCTTGATACCGACATCTGAACCCTCAAACGAGAACTCATGTGCTTGCCCGGGAAACAATTGCTAGAGTTTTATCCAAATATTCAAGAGAAATCATGCTTGGTAAAGAACGGTGTTGACATGAAACAATGCGATGCACCAAGATCAAATAAGACTTTTGCAGAATATCATTAATGTGAAGATTACCCATGATCACATCTCAAGAATCCTCCGCTTGAGCTGCATTCATCATATTCACCTTTGCATACTTGGGATTATGCTTGACCACCTGCATTGCTTGAAGACCTCACAGAGGAGGAGGAGGAAGGCGCTTTGGTTATGGCATTTGTTCGCATAGTGACCCTTCCGCCGCACTTGTTGCGTGTCACCTCCGAGAGCGGACGGTGATAAGGAGCGCTTGACCTTGGAGCTTGAGGCTGAGACTTGTTCGTAGCTTGGCGTGGGTGGTGGAAGATCCACGACCACCGAGTTCTTCGCCGATAAGGCCGATGAACGGAGGAGGAGGAAGGTAGAACTTTTGTTGCTTTGTCGCCACTTGAGAGGAAGAAGAAGACCGAATCGCATCCCTCGATTCTCTTTTGAAGCCTCACACTTGAGCTGAGCACCTTCTAGCTTGAGTGCCATATTATAGAATTGATCAAACCGAGTAGGCTCGAAAGAACAAGAGATAACTGCAGATCCTCTCTAAGGCCACCTCTCGAACCGATAGATCATACTTTTCTCATCAGAACGCCTTGTTTAGCGTAATCGAGCAAGTTTCAAATCAGTATGTTGTATTCAGACATCGACATGTTTCTTGCTTGAGATTATGGAACTCCTCACGCTTGCTCTCAACAACACTAGAAGGAATGTGGTGAGCTTTAAAGTCCCGGCGTAAATCAGTCCAAGTAATCACCGACCACCTCCGAATCCTTGTATTGCTGGAACCAATCAGCTGCCTCGATCCTTGAGCTGAAAAGACGCGAACTTGACGAGTCCTCGTGTCCGACATTGCTGCATTCAAGTGCTTGTTGATATCCACGAGCCAATCGCTGCATCTGCGTGGCCTCGCACAGAGTCAAAGACTTTGGCTGGTTTGCAAGGAACTCGTTGAGTGTAGGAAATCGTGGTGATGATAGTGTTGGGGAACGTAGTAATTTCAAAAATTTTCCTACGCATTAACGCAAGATCATGGTGATGTATAGCAACGAGAGGGGAGAGTGTTGTCCACATACCCTTGTAGACCAAACGGAAGCGATCACAACGTAGAGGAAGTAGTCGACGCTCTCCTCATGATCCGACCGATCCTGGCCACATTCGACGCTTGAAGTTCTTTGACACACGACACTCGATGACGCCCTCAGATCCGATCCAAATGAGTGTCGAGGGAGAGTTTCACAGCACGACGCGCGCAGTGACGATCTTGATGTTTCACAAGCGAGGCTTTCACTTAAGCTTCATGGACGTATATAACCGAGGTGGAATATGGTGGAGGGGGCACCGCACACGGCTAAGGAACCATCTCACGACCAACTTGTGTGTTCCACAGCCCCCGCGCCTGTATATAAAGGAGCAAGGGGAGGGGCCGGGGCCAAGAGAGGCGCGCCAGGAGTCCCTACTGCGAGTAGGATTCTCCCCAATCCTAGTTGGACTAGGATTCTTGAGGGGGAAAGAGAGAGAGGGGCTCGGGCCTCTCCTAATCCCACAGGACTAGGAAGGGGAGGCATGCGCGCCACTCAGGGCTGGCCCCTTCTCCTTTCCACTAAGGCCCATCGAGGCTCATTTACCTCCGGGGTTCCAGAACCTCCCTAAGATCTTGCAGAATTCCGCTTTCGCCTCGAACCATTCCAACTCCAAACATAGGCTTCCAATATATCAATCTTTATGTCTCGACTCATTCCGAGACTCCTTGTCATGTCCGTGATCACATCCGGACTTGAACTCCTTCGGTACATCAAAATACATAAACTCATAATAAACCGCCATCGAAACCTTGCTGCAAGTGACCCTACGGCTCGAGAATAATGTAGACATGACCTAGAACTATTCACGGTCAATAACCAACAGCGTGACCTGGATGCCCATATTGGTTCCTACATATTCTACTAAGATCTTTATTTGCCGCATCAAGATAACAACATACGCTGTTCCCTTTGTCATCGGATAGTTACTTGCCTGAGATTCGATCGCCGCATCCAATACCTAGTTCAATCTCGTACCGGAAGTCTCTTTACTCGCTCCAGAATACATCATCTCACAACTAACTCATTAGTTGTAGTGCTTGGCAAGGCTTCAGTGATGTGCATTAATGAGAGGGCCTCAGATACCTTCTCCTACAATCGAAGTGACAAAACCTAATCTCAAAATACGCCAACCCAACATGTCGCCTTGGAGACACCAGAGTAATTTCTTTATAATCACCCATGCTAGGACGCTTGGTAGCACCCAAAGTGTTCCTCCTGGGTAAACGGAGTCGTGATAATCTCATAGTTACGTGAACATGTATATGTCATGGATAAAAGCAGTAGCAACATACTAAACGATCGTGGTGCTGCTAAGGAATGGGTCATGTCAATCGATCATTCTACTAATGATGTGACCTTGTTAATCAAATAACAACCTCCTTGTTCATGGTCGAAAAACATAACCATCTTTTGATTAACAAGCTAGTCTAGAGGCATACCAGTGACATATTGTTTTGTCTATGCATCACACATGTATTGTGTTTCCTGCTAATCACAATTTCTAGCATGAATGATAAACATTTATCATGAAATAAGGAAATAAATAATAACTTTATTATTGCCTCTAGGGTATATTTCCTTCGCCTCCCACTTGCACTAGAGTCATTAATCTAGATTATAGTAGAATGATTCAAACACCCAAGGAGCCCAGTGGCCGACCATGCTTTGCTCGTGGAAGAGGCTTAATCAACGGGTCTGCTACATATCGTGATCCAGAGCAAAGCCTGGTAAATCTCTATGTCTCCCAATTCGACTCAAATCCCGGATGGAATTGAAGCGCCTCTTGATGTGCTTGGTCCTCTTGTGAAATCTGGATTCCTTTGCTAAGGCAATTGCTCCAGATTGTCAGTAAGATTTTCATTGACCCGATGCACTAGGTATGACACCTAGATCGGATATGAACTCCTTCATCCGCATTCTTATTAGCTTCCCGGCTGCTATGTATTCCGCTTCACATGTAGATCCCGCCACGACGCTTTGTTTAGAACCGCACCAACCGAACCTCCTCCGCTTAGTGTAACACGATCCGGTCCCGGAGAATCGTTCGGTCAAAGCTTGCATCAACGTAACTCCATTTATGAGCTCTTTGTCACCTCCATAAAGAAACATATCCTTAGTCCTTTTCGTATTTCAGATGTTCTTGACCGCTGTCCAAAGGATCCACCCTCGATTACTTTTGGTACCCGCTAGGCTTATAGCAAGGCACACATCGGTCCTCCAAGATTGCATACAATAGAGCTTTATGGTAAGCATAGGGAACATTTTCATTTTCTCTATCTTCCGCAGGGGTCGGGCATTGAGTCCGACTCAACTTCACACCTTGTAACACGTGCAAGAACCCTTTTGCTTGATCCATTTTGAACTTCTTCAAAACTTTGTCAAGGTATGTGTTTGGAAAGTCCAATTGCGCCTTGATCTATCTCTATAGATCTTAATGCCCAATATGTAAGCAACCACCGAGGTCTTTCATTGAAAAACTCTTATTCAAGTATCCCTTAATGCTATCCAGAATTTCTATATCATTTCCGATCGCAATATGTCATCCACATATAAGATCGTAAATGCCACGAGCTCCCACTCACTTTCTTGTAAATACAAAGCCTTCCAAAAGTCTGATAAACCCAAATGCTTTGATCACACTATCAAAACGCTTATTCCAACTCCGAGATGCTTGCACCAGTCCATATATGGATCGCCGAGCTTGCACACTTTGTTAGCTCCCTTGGATCGATAAAACCTTCGTTGCATCATATACAACTCTTCTTCCGTAAATCCATTCAGAATGCAGTTTTACATCCATTTGCCAAATTTCATAATCATAAAATGCGGCAATTGCTAACATGATTCGGACGACTTAAGCATCGCCACGGGTGAGAAGGTCTCATCGTAGTCAATCCCTTGAACTTGTCGAAACCTTTATGCATAAGTCGAGCTTTATAGATGAATATTACCGCTACGCTTCTTCTTGAAGATCCACTTGTTTTCTATTGCTTGCCTACCTCGCAAGTCAACCAAAGTCCATACTTTGTTTTCATACATGGATCCCATCTCGATTTCATGGCCTCAAGCCATCTTATGGAATCTGGCTCACCATCGCTTCTTCATAGTTCGTAGGTTCATCATGATCTAGTAGCATGACTTCCGAATCGGATTACCGCATCACTCGCGGATCTTACTCGTTGATCTACGAGGTTCTGAGTAACTTGATCTCAAGTTTCATGATCAACATCATCAACTTCTCACCACTTGGTGAGGTGTCTCGTAAACCGGTTTCGCGATTTAACTACTTTCAAGTAAGGGAGAAGGTACTATTACCTCATCAAGTTCCACTTTCCTCCCACTCACTTCTTTCGAGAGAAACTCCTTTCTAGAAAGGATCCATTCTTAGCAATGAATGTCTTGCCTTCGGATCTCTGATAGAAGGTGTACCCAACTGCTCCTTTGGGTATCCTATGAAGACACATTCGATTTGGGTTCGAGCTTATCAGTTGAAGCTTTTTCACATAAGCATCGGATCCCCAAACTTTAAGAAACGCATAACTTTGGTTTCTTGCTAAACCACAGTTCATAAGGTGTCGCCTCAACGGATTTCGACGGTGTTCTATTCAAGGTGAATGCGGCCGTCTCTAGAGCATAACCCCAAAACGATAGCGTAAATCAGAAGAGACATCATAGATCGCATCATATCTAGTAAAGTGCGACACGACGCTCGACACACCATTACGCGTGGTGTTCCGTGGCGGAGTTGCTAAACTATTCTCGCATTGTTTCAAATGTAGACCAAACTCAGAACTCAAATATTCACCTCCACGATCGATCGAGAAACTTAATTTTCTTGTTACGATGATTTTCAACTTCACTCGAAATTCTTTGAACTTTTCAAACGTTTCGCACTTATGTTTCATTAAGTAGATATACCCATATCCGCTTAAGTCATCCGTGAAGGTGAGAAAATAACGATATCCGCCACGAGCCTCAATATTCATCTGACCACATACATCTCAGATGTATGATTTCCAACAAATCTGTTTTCTCCATAGTACCGAGAACGGTGTTCTAGTCATCTGCCCATGAGGCACGGTTCGCAAGTGCCAAGTGATTCATAATCAAGGACTCTAAAAGTCCATCAGCATGGAGTTTCTTCATGCGCTTTACAATCGATATGACCTCCAACGGCAAGTGCTACAAATAAGTTGCACTATCATTATCAACTCGTGATCTTTGGTTTCAACATTATGAATATGTGTATCACTACTATCGAGATTCATAAGAAATAGACCACCTCAAGGGTGCATGACCATAAAAGATATTACTCATATAAATAGAACAACCATTATTCTCTCGATGAAATGAATAACCGCCTCGCATCAAACAAGATCCAGAGAGTAATGTTCATGCTCAACGCAGCACCAAATAACAATTATTTAGGTCTAAAACTAATCCCAAGGTAGATGTAGAGGAAGCACAACCGCGATCACATCGATTTTGGAACCATTTCCCACGCCGATTGTCACCTCGCCCTTGCCGTAGTTCGCTTAATCAGAATTTCCGCTTCGAGTTGCAAATATTAGCACAGTAACCAGTATCAAATACCCAAAAGCAATACTACGAGCTCTAGTAAGGTACACATCAATAACATGTATATCACATATACCTTTGTTCACCTTGCCATCCTTCTTATCCGCCAAATACTTGGGGCGCTCCGCTCAAAGGACCAACACCGTTCTGATGCGTGTAGAAGCACTCGCTTCAGGTTTAGGCCAGATTTGGTTTTTTCTCCGAGCAAAGAACTTGCTTGCTGTTCTTCTTGAGATTCCCCTCTTCTTCCCTTTGCCTTTCTTCTTGAAACTAGTGGTCTTATCGACCATCAACACTTGATGCTCCTTCTTGATTTCTACCTCCGCAGCCTTTAGCATTCGTAAGAGCTCGTGCATAGTCTTTACTAACCCTTGTATATTATAGTTCATCACGTAAGCCTTTGTAGCTTGGTGGCAGTGATTGAGAATTCGTCAATGACACAATCATCCCGAAGATTAACTCCCAATTGTGTCAAGTGATTGTAGTACCTGTGAATATTGAGTATATACTCACCAACGAATCGCTTCTCTCCATTTGGCAGCTATAGAACTTATTGGAGATCTCATATCTCTCAACCGGCATTCTGTTAAATATTAACTTCAACTCCGGAACATCTCATATGCTCCATGACGCTCAAAACGCCGCTGAAGTCCTTGTTCTAAGCCGTAAAGCACGGCACACCAATCCTATAGAGCAGTCATCGTTTTCGCTCGCCTGACATTCATAACATCCGGCGCCGTCCAGCAGCAGAAGCCTGCCACCTAGCGTGCATCCAGACGTAGTTCTTCCAGGCAAAGCAATGAGGATGATCTCGTTATGGACTCCAAATTCGTAATTGCTACCATCATCTTTCAACTTTGCTTCTCAAGGAACGCATTAAAATTCAACGGAACAACAAAAGACGAGCCATCTATCTACAATCAAACATAAACAAGCAAGATACTATCAGTACTAAGTTCTATGATAAATTTAAGTTCAATTAATCATATTACTTAAGAACTCCCACTTAGAAAAACATCTCTAGTCATCTAAGTGATCACGTGATCCAAATCAACTAAACCATAACCGCATCATCACGTGAAATGGAGTAGTTTTCAATGGTGAACATCTTATGTTGATCATATTCATTATATGATTCACGCTCAACCTTTCGGCTCCGTGTTCCGAGGCCATATCTCGCATATGCTAGGCTCACAAGCATACTCCTAGTATTTCATGGTGCAAAACTGGTTTGCACCCGCTAGATGGACGAGAGCTTATCACATTCGAATATCATCACGCAGGTGTCTGGGCACGACTTAACTTTGGCAACGGTGTATACCGGGAGAACACTTTTTGATAATTTAGTGAGAGATCATCTTATAATGCTACCAATAATCAAAGCAAGATAAGATGCATAAAAGGATAAACATCACATGCAAATCAATATAAGTGATATGATATGGTCATCATCATCTTGTGCTTCATGATTCCATCTTGTCAGCACCAATTCACGATGATCACCATCGCCACCGGCGCGACACCTTGATCTCCATCGCAGCATCGCTGTCGCCTCGCCAAACTTATGCTAATATTTATTCATCGCTAGCGCTTGGTGATAAAGTAAAGCATTACGGGCTTACATTGTATTTTATACAACAAAGCGACAACCATATGGTTCCTGCCAACATCGATAACTTCGTTACAAAACATGATCATCTCATACAACAAAATATAGCATCACATCTTGACCATATCACATCACAACATGCCCTCGTAAAAACAAGTTAGACGCCTCTACTTTGTTGTTGCAAATTTCACGTTGCTACGGGCTTAAGCAAGAACCAGCCTCACCTACGCATCAAAACCACAACGATATTTCACAAATAGACTCCGCTTTAACCTTCTCAAGGACCGGGCGAGCCACACTCGTTCAACTAAAGTGAGAGAGACAGACACCCACCAATCACCTTTAAGCAATGAGTGCTCGTGGCGGTGAAACCAGCCTCGCAAGCGCACGCTGTAATGTCGGTCTCGGGCCGCTTCATCTCACAATACCGCTGAACCAAAGTATGTCATGCTGGTAGGTAGTATGACTTGTATCGCCCACAACTCACTTGTGTTCTACTCGCAAAACATCAAACCATAGAAAAAACCTAGGCTCGATGCCATCGTGGGGAACGAGTAATTTCAAAAATTTCCTACGCACACGCAAGATCATGGTGATGTATAGCAACGAGGGGAGAGTGTTGTCTACATACCCTTGTAGACCCGGGCGAAGCGATCACAACGAGAGGAAGTAGTCGACGCTCTCCTCGCGATCCGACCGATCCCGCGCCACATTCGACGCCCGAAGTTCTTGACACACGACAGCTGATGACGCCCCTCAGATCTCGATCCAGCCGAGTGTCGAGGAGAGTTCCACAAGACGACGGCAGGACGATCTTGATGTTTCATCGCGCAGGGCTTCGCTTTAAGCTTCATGACGGTATAACCGAGGTGGAATATGGTGGAGGGGGCACCGCACACGGCTAAGGAACATCTCACGATCAACTTGTGTGTTCCAATGCCCCCGCCTGAGATATAAAGGAGCCAGGGGGAGGGGCCGCCAAGAGGGGGCTGCCAGGAGTCCTACTCCCTGAGTAGGATTCCCAATCCTAGTTGGACTAGGATTCGAGGGGAAAAGAGAATTGCCTTCTCCTAGTCCTAGTAGGACTAGGGAAGGGGGAGGCGCCGCCACCTTGGCTGCCCTTCTCCTTTCCACCAAGGCCCATCGAGGCCCATTTACTCCCGGGTTCCAGAACCTCCGATCTTGAATTCTCCCGCC
>JAHHZJ010007627.1:0-25055 GCA_021437245.1 Aegilops speltoides | reverse complement strand
TATTCCTTCGACCATGAGATCGTAACTCCGTTACCGTAGGAGTGCCTTGGTGTACCAAACGTCACAACGAATCGGGTGACTATAAAGGTGCATTAGGTATCTCCGAAAGTATCTATGGGTTGACACGGATCGAGATTGGGATTTTTCACTCCGTATGACGGAGAGGTATCTCGGCCCACTCGTAATGCATCATCATAATGAGCTCAAGTCGACCAAGGTGTTGGCCACGGATCATGCATTACGGACGAGTAAAGTGACTTGCCGGTAACGAGACCGAACAAGGTATTGGGATACCGACGATCGAAGTCTCGCAAGTAACGCATCGATTGACAAAGGAATTGCATACAGGGTTTGATCGAATCCTCGACATCGTGGTTCAACCGATGAAATCATCGAGGAGCATGTGGGAGCCAACATGGGTATCCAGACTCGCTGTTGGTTATTGCCCGAGAGTCGCCTCGTCATGTTCAAGGTTCTCCAACCCGTAGGGTCTACACACTTAAGGTTCGGTGACGCTAGGTTAGTAGGAAGTCAAGTATGTGACTACCGAATGTTGTTCGAGTCCCTGATGAGATCCCGGACGTCACGAGGAGTTCCGAAGGGTCCGGAGGTAAAGAATAATGTATAGGAAGTGGTGTTTCGCCATCGGAAAGTTTCGGGTTTCGAAAGACCGACCACCGGAAGGGTCCTGGGTCCACCGGTGGGGCCACCTATCCGAGGGCCCCATGGGCCATAAGGGAAGGAACCAGCCCACTGGGGCTGGTGCGCCTCAGGCCCACCCGCGCCTAGGGTTGAAACCCTAGGGGGGGCGCCCACCGGCTTGGGGGCACTCCACCCCTTGTCCGCCCGAGATTGATCTCCAGGCCGCCACTCTGTGGGGCCTATATAAGGGGGGGGGGGCTGCTGTACCAACTCCCAAGGCGCAGCCCTCCCTCCCCAACACATCTCCTCCTTCGTAAGAGCTCGGCAAGCCCTCGCGAGATCGCTTCCACCATCACCACGCCGTCAGGCGCCGGTGGAGCTGTCTTCTCAACCTCTCCTTCCCCTTGCTGGATCAAGAAGGAGGAGACGCCGCCGTCCCGCACGCGTGTTGAACGCGGAGGTGCTGTCCGCTCAGACTTGGCATCGGTGATCCGAATCACGCTCGAGTACGACTCCATCATCACCTTGCAAGCTTCCGCACGCGATCTACAAGTGGTATGTAGATGCAATCTCTCTCCCATTACTGCTGCTTAGATGAACTCATAGATGGATCTTGGTGAAGCCAGAGGAAAATTTTTAATTTTCTCGCAACGCTCCCAACAAAGGGCATCATGAGCTAGGTCTATGCGTAGTTCTCTAATGCACGAGTAGAACACAATTTGTTGTGGGCGCTGATCTTGTCATCTTACTTGCCTCTACTAGTCTTTTCTTGCTCAACGGTATTGTGGGATGAAGCGCCCGACCAACCTTACACGACGCTTACGTGAGACCGGTTCCACCGATCGACATGCACTAGTTGCATAAGGTGGTCAAGGGTGTCCTGCTCTCCCACTTTAGTTGGAGCGGATTCGATGAACAAGGCCCTTATGAAGGGTAAATAGAAGTTGACAAAATCACGCTGTGGTGATTCGAGGTAAGAAAACGTTTTGCTAGAACCCAATCGCAGCTATCGTAAAAGATGCAACAACAACTAGAGGACGCCTAACTTGTTTTTGCAGCGATTGATCATGTGATGTGATATGGCTAGAAGTTGTGATGAATGATGAATTGTGATGTATGAGATCATGTTCTTGTAATAGGATTCACGACTTGCATGTCGATGAGTATGACAACCGCAGGAGCCATAGGAGTTGTCTTTTTTTTGTATGACCTCGTGTCATTGAAGAACGCCATGTAAACTACTTTACTTCATTACTAAACGCTAGTCATAGAAGTAGAAGTAGTCGCTGCGTGACAACTTCATGAAGACACGATGATGGAGATCATGATGATGGAGATCATGGTGTCAAGCCGGTGACAAGATGATCATGGAGCCCCAAGATGGAGATCAATGGAGCTTGATGATATTGGCCATATCATGTCACAACTATATAATTGCATGTGATGTTTATTATGTTTATGCATCTTGTTTACTTAGGACACCACTTCTGGGGGCCTATATAAGGGGGGAGGGAGCGGGCTGCTGTACCAACTCCCAAGGCGCAGCCCTCCTCCCCAACACATCTCCTCCTCCGTAAGAGCTCGGCGGCCCTGCCGGAGTATCGCTTCTCCACCATCACCACGCCGCCGTGCTGCCGGTGGAGCTGTCTTCCTCAACCTCTCCTTCCCTTGCTGGATCAAGAAGGAGGAGACGCCGCCGTCTCCGCACGCAGTTGAACGCGGAGGTGCTGTCCGCTCAGCACTTGGCATCGGTGATCCGAATCACGCTCGAGTACGACTCCATCATCACCTTGCAAGCTTCCGCACGCGATCTACAAGTGGTATGTAGATGCAATCTCTCCCATTACTCGCTGCTTAGATGAACTCATAGATGGATCTTGGTGAAGCCGAGGAAAATTTTAATTTTCTGCAACGCTCCCCAACAGTTCCTACATAGGGTGTCTCAACTTGATTAACCGAACTCATCAAGTTATTCATCGCATATAAATTTATGGGGTTGCCGATGCATGGGAGTTGGGATACATATGTTACTTGTTGCTAAAATTATAAGAATTTGAAACATGAAGATTGTTTTGCATCGCCCTACGCATAATCAGATGCATGATTGATAAAACTAGGGATAGCCGATACATTATGCTCAATAGGTGATCCAGCAACAACATATGGATTATTTGCATCTACAAAGGGAATTGGGTATTCATATTACCTTTTAGATTGCAGCAACTTGATGACGATCTCTTCAGAGCAAGAACGGGCTGGAGACCGCTCAAAGCTTCTCCCCAGTGAGTCGCTAAAAGTGTGTTCGCACACGAACACGCCACTGTACCTCCAACACCGAGGGTGATGCACCGCAGCTCACGCTTGAAGGAGACCTGCCTCGAAGCGCGACACGCAAGCAATCCGCGGTGCTTTCAGACCGAATCCCAAGCGCCGGAGGGACCCTGTCTGAACGAAGGCGCTATGGGCTGCCCTAGGTCGATTCGCCGCCCTAGAACCTCGAGGATTGCTGCCTCAACACTAAGAACGAACGAAGAACGAGAGAGAAAGAACAAGGAGAGATGTAAAACTAGGATAAAAAGTAGTATATTGATTTTTCGATTGTGTGTTGTTCAATCGCCGCACCTCTCATCTATTTATGAGGCGGCTGGACTTCCCAGACAAGAAAAGGACTAAAATTCCGCTCCAAAACATCAAAACCTAACCTAACTCGACAGGAATCTTTGGTATTTCTCGACCAACTCGATCCCACCGATTGGTTCATTTCGTCCCACCGAGTGAACGCTCAACTCTCTGTATCCTTCTGTAATTTTTCGGATCAACTCGTCTCATCGATTGGTTTGCTTCGTCCTACCGAGTCAACATTGCCAACTCTCTGTAAATTTTCGACCAACTCGGTCTCACCGATCAAATCAACTCGGTCGGTCCAAAATGAATGTGCAGCTTCTGTTTCTGACCTTGTTTTGCCTCCACAGGTTGCATACGAAGCTCGGATTAAGATGATTTTTATATCAAAATCAATCGCCCCGACGAGATGCACAACTTTCATGTGGAAACAGTTTCCATCAGAGGCCATATTGATTGAGTTTTATGCATTTCTTTACTCTGGTGTCAACATGAGCATCTCTGAACTTGTCATAACTTTTGAGTCCGAGTCTGCTTTAGACCATCTTCATATCCATCTTGATCTTCTCAAGAGAGACATTCCAAGGTGACTTCCAATCATAAGTTTGAATTGGTCTTAATATAACCTATGCTAATTTTGTGACTGTGCCAATTTTGAGCGCCAACAAGCACAAAGCCGCTCCGCCTAGTGCATCGAATTATAGGATCTCGATTACATGCAAATATTAATTTGCAGCTATATTTTTGTTTGAGATGATTGGCGACTATATATGACTGTGCAGAGTATAACAAATCAGTATATGACACGCTGTTTCGACTCATGCGCTGGTGCAACATATTTCGATTTTCTGGTTAAGCACCAAATCGAACCGTTAAAATTTTGATAATAAGGTTCGATGGCAATTATTATTGTGATTATTCCAGTTGTTATTTTATGAAAACCACAATTTTAAAAACCCAAATAAACCGAACCGAATTGACCATATGAACATCTCCGTGTGACGTCTATCGAGATCTCGGGCACCCTGTCCGTGGTCGTCGGCGTCGAGTCGCCGATCGAGCATTCATGGCATGGGACTCAATCGAAGCCAACCATATTTCCTATTTTAATTGTACTGCATTTTTACTAGGGAAGTACTAGAAGGCGCATGAGAGAGCGTGCAGGAGCAAATTTCCAACCCTCGCGACCTGCAATCCTGCTAACTTAATCCCACTCGCTCAACACATGACCTCCTCGTTGACTTACTCCATGTGATGATCAGATCCATCCATCTCCGTGCGCGCAGATGCGCCGAGACTACGTGCTCGATCCGGCCCTGAGGCACAGATTACTTTAGCCTCGGCCGGCAGCTCGGGCCATGCACATGGCTGCTGCTGCTGCGCGCTTGCGTGCCGTTGCGCTCGCGGCCGCCTTCCTCGTCCTCGTGGTCGGCGTCTTTCCGTATCCGGCGCGGACGGGGCAAACAGCTCTTCGTCGCCGTCGTCGTCTCCTCTGCTGCAGCAGGCGGCTTTACCAGCAGGAGGCCGAGCGTGGAGCGGAGCTCGACGCCGCGCGAGCCGCGATACGGCGAGCGGCGCGGTGGCACCGTGGCAGCAACGCCAGCTCGGCGCCGGGCAGATGGTTCCGCGGCGACGACGTGGACTATGCCCTCCTCGCGAGGGTGTACCGCAACCCGGCAGCCTTCCACCGGTAAGATATATCGATGTCGTCGATACCAAACAACATCCGTCGCCGGCTTGCTCCTTCACCGGCCGGCTGATCTTACATGCTCACGCGTACTCATGGATGGCTTGACAGGAGCTACGTGGAGATGGAGAGGCGGTTCAAGGTGTACGTGTACGCGGAAGGGGAGCCGCCGATCCTGCACGCGGGGCCCTGCAAGAACATCTACACCATCGAGGGCCGCTTCATCGAGCAGCTCGAGCTCCTGGCGCCGCCGGCGGCCGGCGTCCGGACGTGGGACCCCGACCGCGCGCACGCCTTCTTCCTCCCCTTCAGCGTCGTCCAGATGGTGCACTTTGCGTACCGCCACCTCTCCTACGACCGCGCCCTGCTGCTCTCCTCGTCGGCGACTACGTCCGAGTCGTCGCCTCCCACCACCCCTTCTGGAACCGCTCCGCCGGCGCCGACCACTTCATGCTCTCCTGCCACGACTGGGTACGCCGTACACAAAATCAACCCCTCTCTTGTTGCTTGCTCTGTTCCTCAGGTGTCCGGCTTGATGATTAGAGCTTCGTTGTGTGTAGGGTCCTGACGCGTCCAAGGGGGACCCGGAGCTGTACGAGAATGGCATCCGGGCGCTCTGCAACGCCAACACGTCGGAGGGGTTCCGTCCAGGGAAGGACGTGAGCATCCCGGAGATCAACCTTTACGATGGCGACACGCCGCGGCAGCTCCTTGGCCCCTCGCCGGGGCTGTCGGCGCGGCCCTACCTGGCCTTCTTCGCCGGCGGGCGGCACGGCCACGTCCGCGACCTGCTGCTCCGCCACTGGAAGGGCCGCGACCCGGCCACCTTCCCCGTGTACGAGTACGACCTCCCCTCTTCCACCGGAAGCAACATCAGCAGCAGTCACAACCGGCGAGGCCGTGACCGGCAGAGTGAGTACTTCGCCTACATGCACCGGTCGCGCTTCTGCCTGTGCCCGAGCGGGCACGAGGTGGCGAGCCCGCGCGTGGTGGAGGCTATCCACGCCGGCTGCGTGCCCGTGTTGGTGTCGGACGGGTACGCGCTGCCCTTCGCCGACGTGCTGCGGTGGGAGTCGTTCTCGGTGTCCGTGCCCGTCGCCGACATCCCCAGGCTGAAGGAGGTGTTGGAGAGGATACCGACGGCGGAGGTGGAGCGGCTCCGGGACGGGTGCGGCTGGTGAAGCGGCACTTCACGCTGCCGCAGCCGGCGGAGAGGCTCGACATGTTCCACATGATCCTGCACCCGTCTGGCTCAGGAGGCTCAACTTCAGACTCGACCACTAGCCGGCTCACAATTCAGATCACTATACTAGATAGAAATTTAGAACAGAGAACACCGTGCAACACCCGGGAGAATGGGTTCCTAAAATACTCTACATTTTATTCTCGTAAGGAATAAGGTTGTATTATAATTTCATATTAAATCTTGACTGCACTACAAATCTGATGACTGATTTTTAAGTTTTAACCATGACAAAATAAACGTTTCCAATGTAAAACTATGTTCTCTGGGGTTGACAAGTTTAGTTGGCCGGAACGGCAAATCCGCATCGGTTTATTTTTTTAATCAAAAAATTGCGGTGCTTGCAAACTATATTTGCCATCATCGTCCCAACATAAATTGCCATGAAAAGCGTTAGATTTTTCGTGTCAGGCTTTTAGTGTTTCGTAAATCTTTATGCCAGTGAAGTTAGAGCATCTACAGCGGATACACCAACCGACCTTCAATTGTTTCATGACGCCCCAAAGAGTTCACGGATAGTTATTGGTCAGACCTTAAATAAACGTTTCACAATTGACACCTCAATTACATGCAGGTGAAACCTAATATTAATCGGAGCATGTCTCGACCACTGGTTGTGCTTTCGAGTGTTCTCGCGGTCGCCGACGAGGTAGAGTACTACATGGAGACGACCGCTTACGAGACTCGAGACGCCGGCCTCCCATGCCATACTCTTTTCTCGTCAAAGCCGCCGCCGCACGTGACTAAGGCGATGTGAGGTCGACGATGGATCCGCGTGGTCGAAGGCCGATATATTCACTGGACTGTTAGATATAACTATTTGTGTAAGCCGCCCAGGAGGGGACGGGTTACGCAAAGAAGACTCGCCAGAAAGAAGCCCAAGACCAAGCGTGAAGATGGCGGTTCAATAAAGGGTCTAAGGCCCGCAGACGGCTTAAGGCCCATAGTAGTAAACCGCCATGATGACATGACTTGTAACATAAGGTAGAATTAACTAGTCACCGAGCCGACATCGCTTATGAGCCGCCGACTCAGAGGGCTGCGTATGCCCACCGTATTTAAGGGAACGACACCGGCGTTTAGGGCAAGAAAACAACTCATCGAGAATCGGCATAGCGATCTCGCCCTCGTCATCGGAACATCAAGCAGTACCAACCAACTAGACGAGGCTTTACCTTCACCATAAGGGCCGAACTAGTATAAACCTCTCTTGTCTCTTGTCCCGATTAACCCCTTCAAGCTTCCTAGTTGCGATGGCTCCACGACTAAGTCCTTTCACTAGGACATCCGACGTGACAATTCCATCGACAGCTTACGCCACCGTGGGGCCAGCGATGGTGGATTTGAGTTCTTGAAGGCAACTTCAAGGGCTCAAGGGATACGAGGGTCGGATGACCAAGAGTCGTCCGCGCAAGATCTACATCGACGACGAGGCTGGGGCCCCGACGCCGCTCAATCGAGTCCGGTACCGGTCCCTTCGGCGGAATCCACGCCTTCATCGGCCGGATTGGTGAGCCGGGCCCTGAACCGGACAACTGCACCGACCTCGTCGAGACGGCTGATGGAGTCATGTACCTAGGGTAGGGTCATGGACCTAATCTAAGTACCCTACCCAAGGACACCATTAGAAGAGACTACCATCCAACGACCAAGGAGGATGTCACTCGATGACTTGAAGGACTCGACCATGAAGACTCACCACCACCGTAAGGTCAAGAAGCACTGCATCAGAACGGTTCAGTAGTTAAGTGGACTTTATGGTATTTAAGACATTTTATGTGGGCGCTACAAGAACGCCTGCACTTAATGTACTTTAAACCCCGACATCGAGGGCGGAGGGTCCGGCAGCACTATATAAGCCACCCTCACCTCAGGTAAAGGGTTCGCACTCGTAATTCATACACACATAATCCACTCGACCGCCTCCGGCCCGAGACGAGGGCTGTTACTTCCTCCGAGAAGGGCCTGAACTCGACATCTCTTGTGTTTACAACCTCCCATAGCTAGGACCTTGCCTCTCCATACCTACCCCCACTCTATCCGCCGACTTAGAACCACGACAGTTGGCGCCCACCGTAGGGCAGGTGTCTTAGCGATTTTTGGAGAAGGCGGTTCTTCCGAGTACTTTCATCATGGTTGCTGCTAGATTTTTGGTCGAGGGTCAGAGATCCGCCTCGGCGCTCACCTTCATCGCCGACGACTCCGCTTGGCTCCGTAAGGCTCCACTCAACGCTGATGCGCCCCGTCCGGCGCGACGATTTTCGCCATGTGTTCAAGGGCGTTCATGCACAACCGCGACCCAGATCGGTCAACTCCCCTATCGGTCACCTCCCGGTTCCCACCAGCAAGCGCCTGGTCGGTCGAGGCTCCAGCCAGGGAGAGCACACGGCTCGCTAAACGCCACCGCCTAAGTCGCGTAATCGAGCCCGACGAATCCTCACGACCTGCTCGATCTATCGACCGCTCAGAGATCTGATCCGATGCGAGCAGTGATCCGCGCAGAAATCTTGATGGTCAACGGACCTGTAGCCCTCCCGGCTTCACCATGAGGGCGGGCAGGTGGAGGCGACTCGCAGACAAGACCACGAAGAGTACCAGCCCGAGCCACTCGATTCTCGCAAAGGTAAGATCTTCACCGCAGAACATGGATACCCCGATACTCCCATCACGGAGAAACCCCGAGGCTCGCCGAGGAGTCCCTGACTAGGGGTGTCCGGACAGCCGACTATCAATATCCGCCGACCCTGCATCACGAAGATAGAAGATTGAAGACTCCGCTCGTGTCCGTAAGGTACTTTACTTGGAAGGCAAGCTTAGCAATACGGATATGTAGATCTCCTACCATTGTAACCGACTGGTAACCCTAGCCTCCCCTGTCTATATAAACCAGAGGGCCTTAGTCCGTGAGGACACAACATTACATCTCAACAATCATACCATAGGCTAGCTTCTAGGGTTTAGCCTCGCATTGATCTCGTGGTAGATCTACTCTTGTACTACCCATATCATCAATATTAATCAAGCAGACGAGGGTATTACTCCATCGAGAGGGCCTCGAACTCGGGTAAAACATTGTGTCCTCGCCTCCTGTTACCATCCGCCTAGACGCACAGCTCAGACCCCTACCCGAGATCCGCCGGTTTTGACATCGGCATTGGTGCTTTCATTGAGAGTTCCTCTGTGTCACACCGATAGGCTCGATGGCATCTTCAACCTTCAACGCTGTCCGTGTGAGACTTTTCTCCCTGACAGATCTTCAGATTCGGGCGGCTTGCAATCATCGGCCAATTCTTCTTGGCCATCCGAGCAGATCGAAGTTACGCCCGCCAGTCAGTCGATTCGAAGCTTAAACTTCACGGCCGATGACCGCTGAGACTTGATCTTCGACGGACTCGAGCCAGGCTAAGCGCCAGCTGCATCGCGGACGATGGGCATGATCTAGCTCCGCCGATGCAAGGCTTTGGTGGTCAAGATTGAAACCGCCTCCGGCCATTTGCCCGAGCCGATTGCCCATGACGAGGGCCGGTGGATAGACGCCACCTGGGCTTCAACATCTACGGCGATGGAGCCAAATACCGATCTTGTCCCTCGCGAACTCGATCCCGAGGCGCCGACTCGCCGACTCCAGGCCTCCCGCTACCGCTAACTAAACCAGATTACGCCGTTATGGAATTCACCGCCGATATCTTTCAAAGATTCGCTTTTGGCGATATCCTCAATTCTCAAGCATCTCTCACTATCAGAGAATCCCGCCGACTATGGCAGACGGGACTGGAGTTCTGACGACGAAGAAATTCGAGCCCACCCACCACCCACTTTGTAGCCACCGTCAAGATCTAACCGACATGCTAGACTACGAGACCGATGACATCGACGCTATGGACGATGATGCCGGAGACGATCAGACCTCAGCTACCACGGGCACCGGAAGGCCACCCGTCAGCACGACGCCTACATGGTGGATACCCTAAAAGAAGGGATGGCGAGAAAGCAGCGAGGAAGATTCTAAAGAAGCAAACCCAAACGCCGACGCCAGCGCGCCGCCATTTAAATCCCGCCACAACAAGAATGGAGATTCCGCACAGAAATAATGATACCCCGAGAGTGTCAAGACAAACCCTCCAAAGAAGACTTCAGCCAAGGAGGATGTAGAAGCAAGCCCTCACGAAGGGCGGCAGAAGAAAAGGTTGAGGATCACAACTATGTACCTCCTCCAAGACTAAACAAGCTCAATGACGCATTTAACTCGAGGAGCCCGTCAACAAGAGTTTTGTAAGCGCAGGCTCATCGCTACAAAGAAGAAGCTCAAGAAGGAAAACGGAAGCTCAACACAGCAGAAGACGCTATCTCAATAAGATGGAGCAAAGTACTCAAAACCGCAGACAAACACGCAACAGCCACCAATCAAGAGCTACCCAAGCGCAGCTGCTCCAGATTCACGAAGAGGCCATAAAGCCCCCACCGTCCAAATGGCCCAGCCAGTCCATCTACTGCACCCAAAAGGAAAGCCCCAATAAGCAAAGGAACACGCTAGTGTCCGACGATAGCTGACGTACAAGTACAGGGCCAAGACACCCACTATGCTTCGCTATGACGAGGTGCCGGATCACGACCCCAGCAGGTTTAAACCCATAAACATAGAAGCCTACGATGGAACAATGACCTCGGAGTCTGGATAGAAGACTATATATCGTGATATACATATGGCCAGAGGAGATGATCTCCACGCCATAAAATATCTACCCTCAAGCTCAAAGGGCCAGCACTTCATTGGCTCAAAAGCCTCCGTAAAACATCAAGAAGTTGGGAAGAGCTCGAGAAGCGCTTAGAGAAAATTTTCAAGGGACTTATGTCCGCCTCCGGATGCAGATGACCTAAGTCACATAACTCAACAGCCCGAGAGTCAGCATGAAATTTCGAACAGGTTCCTTACCAAAAGAACCAAATAGTCGATTGTCCGGACGTCAAGTTTTAGCAGCTTTTAAGCACAATGTCCGAGACGAATGGTTTCATGCCAGACACCTCGGTCAAGAGAAACCGAGGACAATGACCGATTAACAAGCCTCATGACCCGCTTTTATGCAGAGAGGACAGCTGGTTGGCAAGAAGCAGCACCAATGACTCCAAGTACATCCGAGATAAGAGATGGAAATGGAAAATCACTACGCAGAAAAGAACAGCTACCGAATAAAGAGAAAAGCCCAAAGAGCACGGCAGTCAACGCCGGATTTAAAGCTCACTACCAATAATAAAGCTCAACCCTCAAGGACGACAAATATTTAACCGCCTAACCTACACAAAATTCGGGTCGGATATGTCAAATCCACAAGACTTTTAAGGCCCGCAAATCACACCCACAGGATTGTTGTTTTCAAACAATCCGCCGACTAAACGCCGAACACAAGGCCCGACGCGCTGTTTAAGAAGATAAACCCCGCCAACAGGCACCGAAAACAAAAGACTTTCCCACAAGGGGTCAAAGCAAGAACTCACTTCATGTGAGGACACGGAAAACAAAGATGCACTTTTCTAAAAGAGCTTCGACGGTCCAGCCCAAGCAAACCATAGAGATTGATATCAAAACCAATCACTTTCACCACCGATTATTCCGTAAGTGTTCAACCGGGACTGACTTCGATATTGAATCCGGCGATAGACGGACTACAATTCACAAACGTCCTAATGGACGAAGGCAAGGACTTAAACTCGCTATATTCAAACACAATCCGCGGATGCGGATAGACCCTACCAAAATTCGACACAGCCGCACTTCCTTCAAAGGAGTTACGCCAGCCCTTACGCCAAGTGCACAGGCTCGATATTACTCAAGTCGTGTTCGATCACGGAACAATTTTCGACGAGAAAAGTTAATTTTCCATATCGCCCCATTTAAAAGTGAATATCAAGCACTATTGGGACGAAGGCTTTGTCCGCTTCAACGCCATACCAAGACACGCTGCCTCTTACACTAAGATGCCCGTCCACATGGCACCATTTCAAAGGCGAGGGTCACTTTAAAGACCCCGGACTCTGGATAGACGAATCCTGACTCAAAGAAAGTTAGGGTTTCCCTAGCCGCATACCCTTTCATAAGGGCTGCACAAGACAACTAACCAATGGTTTGCATATAAACCTAGCTTTAATTATTTACACTTACTTTTTGCATATCTTCCGCATTTAACTGCTTTCTAAAACTAAAATGTTCCTCTTTTTCTACAGATGAACAAACGCATGCATCTGGCCCGTGATAACGCAAGCAACGGAGACACAAAGCAGACGCAAAGCAGGGACCCGCTGCAAGGATTCTTTTCAGATTAAGACCCTACGTAGACCTTTTTATTATCGCCTCTTGTTGTTAATCTCCTTGGCTTCTTCCTATAGCCAAAGCGGAGCCCGACGCTTTGGCATTGGCCGCTCGAAGACAATGCCCGCACTGACACAAGGGGTTTAGGCATAATTCTGCCCGTTATCATAAAGTCCGAACACCTTCGGAGTGTTCGGCCTCACAGTTTGGCATTATATGCATCAGCTCCAATCATGTCTTTGGTCAAATGTTGGGTTTGCCCTTGCCTTCGTGTTTTGCAGCTTTACGCTCAGACACCCGCTAACGCGGGCACCAGGAGAACTATCGCGACAGCTCCTGCCTGCCGGGCGAGCACTCAAGAGAGAAAGCCGAAAATCGATCGGCTATGATATAGCGAGAGTCCGTCACCACTTGATCGACTACCGAATGTTTAGAATTTCGCTGATTTAAGGGCCGCTTCCCGTCAGCACATACACGCACCCCAAACCGGAGATGTGCGTGTCATTAGGGCTATATCGTAGCCC
Organism: Aegilops speltoides; assembly: GCA_021437245.1. Lineage (NCBI taxonomy): Eukaryota > Viridiplantae > Streptophyta > Magnoliopsida > Poales > Poaceae > Aegilops > Aegilops speltoides. The sequence continues at coordinate 12,033 of JAHHZJ010007627.1, read as the reverse complement.
CACCCTCGAGCTCCATTGGCTAAGTGAAAGAAATAAAGCACTATAGTCCGGATTGCTCTGTCGCTACGCTACCACCTCCTTATAACAGACCGAGACGCCGGATTATGTGAAAACGCGCTTATTTTTAATAACACCCCAAAGACTTTGTGTAAGGGGTCAAGTCAAGATCGTGATCTTTCGTGTTATACACAAGTATACGCAAACGGTCGCAGACAGAGAAGTTTTACTACTTGGAAGCACAAGTATAAAAAGCATTCATACTATAATCGCTGATATATAAGTTAATGCGCTCAATTGAACGTTACATTCTTTTGAGCATCGCGATTTATTATACGAAGCGCCACAGCATAACTTCCCCAAATAATGCTCGACAGAAGCCGTTCCCATCCTAACCTCGGAAGCAATAAGGTGGCATCCATCTCCCGACATCGCGCTTTTACACGGGCTGCAGCCATCCGCTACCGATGCGCAGCCGACTCGCTTATCTCCTTGATATGCGGCACCGCCTCAAGGAACCGCCGCAGAGGGTCAAATAGTTTGCCGCTTTGACCTCTCGCCACACATGGGCCACGATGTCACCATAGCCAGCCCGACAGTCTATTCAGTTCGCCCATTCGCCAACTCCGTCTGACAAATGAAGAGGGCGATCCGGACCGTGGAATTGAGTCCAATATAACTCTTCCACCTCGTGATCCCCTCGCTCCGGTGCTTAACTGCGCCACCGCACTCGCAGCCAAGTCCATATAAGGATCCTCCAACTCCACCGGCCGCTTTCAAATTTAGCGACTTGGCATCCATAAACCAGCGACGATAAGAAACGGCTTGCCACCGTGATTTCTCCGGCCATGCAGCCTCCTTCATAGCTCGCATTGCAGTAATCGGCATCCTTGGCTTCGGGCGTGGGCCTTCTTCAGTCTTCCCGCCCGACAGGCGCCTTTTCAAGAGCCTCGCCACGGTCGGTAGCATCCTTTAATTCTGGTCAATTCGTCACCTCCGCCTCGCTTAGGGCAAAGGCGCAGCCTTTTCGCCTTCAACTCGCAACGCCAAGGGCAGTCAAGATCACTCCTTCGGCTTGCTTCCTTAGCTTGTGCAAGCTCGCCCGAAGGTTTCCACAGTAGTCGTGCAACCGTCTGTGATAAACAAAAGATATAACTTATCGAGGAGGGCTTTAACCCACTCAATAAAGCGTCATGAGATTTTATTTACCTTATGACTCGTCAAGTCGCTGATTGACAAGTGCGATGTCAAGATTCGCCATGTCCAATTGTCGACTCCATTCGTGAACCGATTAGTCCCGTTGGTTTGACTATCCGCCACCAGACGTAACGGCGTATTCATTACCCGAGATGTTTAGATTTTCGATCCTCCGACGTACTGTCGCCTTCGACAACCTACCGAGTCTTAGGGCTACTATCTATACACAGGCGATTTTATATGCGTAACTGTTAAAAGACAAAGGTGCATCATTTTAAGATACCTCAAATCCCGCCAAGAAGCTCGTATGATAGCAGTTCGCCAGCGACGAATTTCTTCCAACCACCGTGACGCACTAACGCCTGTGATCTTCTCTCAATGGACGCCTCAAGCAAATCTTCGCCTCCCACGACTGGGGTGTTGAACTTTCGACCCTCCGATTTGGGGACGCCCGTGGATGACACTTTGGCCTCGCCATTTCATCTCAAGGCGGCTGCCGACGGAGGCGACGCCTTCCATCATCTCCCTAAGAAGATCCCCGAGGATGAACTCATCTCGAGACGGCCGCAGATCCGAACTACGATATAAATATTTCGTTACCACATGTATGCATAAACGAAGGTACTTCCTTATTAAACTTCCTCTTTCATACTCACGGCTCGCTGGAGGGCTGGTCCATGCGCCATGATTGCCGCATGGCTCTGATTCTCCTGGACGCTGGACCCCCCGGGGGGATTTCTTCCCACGCTTAGGGGCTCGCCTCCTGGATCTTCTGAGGCGGTCCTTTCTCCTCCAAGGGAGGAATCCTGGTTCCTCCTCTTCGCCGCCTTTGACGTAAGTATTAGCCTTTATCTCCCCCGCCTTCTCAGGCGCAACCTCCAACATTCCGACCAGACGGCTCCCAAGGCTCCTCCGGGAGGGGGCCGACACCTTATCAGCCTTGATCGCGCCACCCATTCCTCAGAGAGAATAAAAAGGGTCAGAGATGATCTTTGAAAGGCATACAGACAGTAACGTCCGAGCCTCGAGCTACTTACCCGAGTATCCGGCGATCGCGCTTAAGCTTTATGCGCCCTCACGAATCCGACACGCCACTCTCGGGTCCAAGAACAGCTTGTACATCTCCATGGGTGTCGCGCCATAAAATGCCGAGAATACGAGGTCCCCCCAGATTGAACTCCCATAGACCGAGAGGACGACGCGCAGGTAGGAGGTGCCCGACTAGCATGACTTGCATCACCTTGACCAGGCCGATCTCCTTGTTTGGAGGTCTCGAACCGCCTCGCAAAGGGGGCACGCCCTGGACGGCCCTCGCTGAGCCTTGGTCGACCCACGACATTAGTTGCCGGGAGGTCCCGGGCGAAGGAGGGCGGCGGCTTCGCTGTCGCCTTTGGAGCAAAGTGATGTAGAACCACCCCGCCGCCACAATCCCTGCTCTCTTGAAGGAACCTTCGAGCCACGGGCATCGACCTTCTTGCTTATGGTCGCCTACCACACTCCGCTGACGCCTCACCATCTTCGCTCCACTTGAATGTTTTCAGCCACAGTCGTAAGTGGGGATGACGCGAGGAAGGCTTCGCAGATTTATAATGAATGCGGAGATATGGAGGATGGACTCGGAGCCAAGTCGGGAAGTCCAGCCAGAGTAGAACAGAGCCCTCACGAAAGGATCCGCTGGAAGCCTAATCCTCGACGGAGGTGAGATGCGAAAACGACGATTCGCCGTGCCTGGTTGGCACGCCGCCTGTGGGCAGCAACCTCATGCGAAACCTCAGAGGCTGTGTACTTGGCCTCACGCAACTTCAATATGTCCTCTCCTCGCCCACCCACCCGGAGGTCGGAGCCGACATTGTCAGGGATCCGAGCGCCGAGTCCAAGCTCTTTGATGTTGGAACCGGGAGCAGAGGAAAGATTCGATGCAAGTTTGAAAGACAAGGACGGGCCCCTGTCCTCTTATAAAGGGGAAATAATACCAAGGGCCGCCTCCGCGACCGCTTGAGATTCCCTTCGATAGAGGAGGTGTGGCGACGGGAACGTTGGGTTACCCTGCACGATTGATGAGGATCCTGAATAAAAGGGAACACGATCTCGCTCGACAGATGTGCTAAGGAAACCAGCTTCGCTAAACATGCCGAGGCGGAATAATAAAACGATTCAAACGAGGGCTTGGTCTGTGTGGGATATCCCGCTGCTGAATACGCCGCCAGATTGAACTAAGTGTATTTTATCCTCTCACGCTGGAATGTGGAATTTATTTTGCAGAGCCGACACTATCCTCGTGTTCATTATCTTCTCCGGATTATTCAAGGGAGGAACCCGCTTTGCAATGCCGAACATTATGCACGCCGGACTTATCGCCATTGAAGACCGGTTCAGGCTACCGAGGAGTCCTCGACTAGGGGTGTCCGGACAGCCGGACTATCAATATCCGCCGGACTCCTGCATCACGGAAGATCGAAGATTGAAGACTCGCTCGTGTCCCAAGGTACTTTCCTTGGCGTGGAAGGCAAGCTTGGCAATACGGATATGTAGATCTCCTACCATTGTAACCGACTGTAATCCCTAGCCTCCGGTGGTCTATATAAACCGGAGGGCCTTAGTCCAGAGGACAACATTACATCTCAACAATCATACCATAGGCTAGCTTCTAGGTTTAGCCTCCTTGATCTCGTGGTAGATCTACTCTTGTACTACCCATATCATCAATATTAATCAAGCAGACGAGGGTATTACCTCCATCGAGAGGGCCTCAACCTGGTAAAAGCATTGTGTCCTCGCCTCTGTTACCATCCGCTTAGATGCACAGCTTGGGACCCCTACCCGAGATCCGCCGTTTTGACACCGACACTGCGCTTTGAGGAGGCACGCTTATTAATCTTACGAACGCGCTGCCTCGAAAATCTTCAGCGAAAGCACTGACGAGGCAGCGCTGCAACGAGCACCCGACGCCAATCGACGCGCCTTTTCCCGCCGACTCGTATATCAACCCCGATTCATAATTTAGCAAATTAACCTCAGACAGAATCCATCTAGCCCTCTCGCCGAAGTCGGCAGAGGCTTGATGCGATTGTGGATTTGCTCCGGCAGCAGGAGATCGATTTCCGGTGCGCAGCCAAGAACAGTAATTCACACGATCCGTCGCCGGAATACGGTTCACCGGCTCACAGCCCCAGATCGCCTCCGCAGCGTGAAGGATGCGAGAATCGGCGAGACCAAGATGGTGACCGACACGATCAGGATGATAGGCGCCGAGTGCCCACTCCCCGAGGGGTGGGTCTTACGCCCTCGGCAGAGCAAGATGACATAGGCCAACTCACAGGTGAAGCTAAGATTCTCACAACCCAGTCGAACCAGGCTTCAACGCTACATCCATTATCGGTGGCTTGGTCGATCAAACAGAGCCCATCACGCGGACCCGATAGAGATGCGCCCACAAGCAATGAAAGTGCATGTTTCTGGTCCGTAATGTTTCAAATAGGCTATCAGAGCTGCTGCTTCCCCCAATGTATGGCTGGCAATCGGGTAAGCAAGTTCAGAGTGAGCCTAAGCCTAAAACTTGGCTTGAGGATTCACCGATCAAGTGTTCAGATTGGTGGTGGAAATGACTAGGTGGCCATGAAGCATTTGCCCTCATGTTGGAAGTTGCTCCTCGCCAGCGTGGGTTGAATCTGGCCATTTCCAAAAGAACATTTCACACTTGGGAAGATCTCGTTCCGAGTGTTCACTGAACATTTGAAGGAACTTGCAAGCTAATTACCTGGATTGACAGAGTCGCAAGTTTGTGTGTGTATGATTTAATGAGACTTCTCAGAGGTATATATTCAGAGATGGATCACTTTGCATCATATATACCGTGGAGAACGTGGTCTCACCATCGTGCAGTTTATGCTTTCAAGGATGGTGTCAAGAACAAAGAATTGAAGTTTGGTCGAACCGAGACATGGACCTCGAAGCCTGACATGGATGGAGATTGCTACTTGGCACGCCCAAGGCGTAAGAAGAAGACCGACCAAGCTGCAAGTACAAGCTGAGCCGCCGGAGAAGGGAAATACCACGGAAAGCCGCTGTTTAAGGTCGAACCAAAGAGCTCCCCTGAGAGGCTCGACCGTGACTCGTGGAAAGTTCAAAGGGAAACCTAAAGGATCCGGAACCCTGGGAAGGCAGTGAAGGATAAAGAAGGAAATTCACGGATGGATATGCCGTGGTCAGCATCCACACAAAGAAAGATGAAGAGGGTAATATCATTTACTCCAAGCATACCACTCGCCAAAGGTCGCCTCCCCGATCCAAAGATAGCCCAAGGAAAACAGTCCAAAGGACAAAGAAAAGGAGCCGACAAGGTCAAAAGATAAGGAGGACAGCCGGATGATATCCGCATGTCAACTCCATAATCGATGATTTTCGCAGATGAAAAAGCAAGAGCCGATCAAGCGTCATTAACTGCGAGGTGAACATGGCTTTCCGGATGAAACCAAGTTATCTCGAGATGGTCCCAAACGCTCATCACATTTACCCGCCCGATTCATCCGACTCATATTGCTACCCCCGGGAGGCAAGCAAGCTTTGGTGGTCGACCTACTTGTCGGCTGCACTATGGCCGATGGTATGCCGATGGATGGTGGTAGCGGATCAACTTGTTGTATGCACATACACCGAAGGGGAATGGGCATTCCGATGTCCCGATCGAGCACCAAAGAATATGAGTTTTCGCGGAGTTATACCAGGAAAGAAAGCCGAGTCACCCGCCAAATAGCTCGACGTGGTGTTTGGTGATTCAAAACATTTTCAAAGAAAAGCCGACGCTGAGGTCGTGGATTTTCAGAGCGCGCACCACGCTATTTTTGGGGAGACCAGCTTACGACGTTCATGGCTCACCATGTTACATCTACCTCAAACCAAGATGCCCGCCCCAAAGGAGTGATCACCGCCACCGTGATCGGAAAAAGGCGAAGAGTCTAGAAAGGCTCAAAGGTTGCCGATTCTGTGTGACACAATGAAGTTTGAAGAATATAAGCAAAACGCAGATCCGAAAGGATTTGTCATGAGCCAAGAAGCCCGCCACAGACCGATTTCAGCCGTCCGTGAGACGGCTTGTTCACATTCACCCGACCAATCCCCAATGCAGCCCCCACCCACATCTCCACAACACTCGACCCTAAATAGGAAGAGAAGCGCCATCCGGCTTTCCGTGAGAACGGGACATTTTTGCATGGAAGCTTTTATTGACATGCCGTGTTCCTGTGGGACCTGGCCGAGCATCGCTTTTGAGTCGACTCATCAGCAAAACCAGCTTAAAGAGCATTCACGGCGTCCGCCCGTAAGAGAAAGGTTGTTGGTGAGGAAGTGGCTCGACTCGTCATGCAGGATTTATCCGAGAGATATACCACCGAAAGTGGCTCGCTAATGTCATCATGGTTCCTAAGAAGGACAAGTCATCCGAATGTGCATTGATTTCAGCACATCAATCGGGCCTGCCCGAAGATCATTTTCCTTCCTCGTACTTGATCAAATTGTTGACTCGACCGGATGATGCGAGATTGTCTTTTCTAGACGCTATTCCGGTACCATAAGATCCGTCTCAGAGTGGACCTGACAGATAAAAAACAGCTTTCATCACTCCATTCGGTGCTTCGCTATATCACCATGCCATTCGCCTCAAGAATGCCGGAGCCACATTTATGCGAATGATCTGTATGTCCGCCACTCAAATCAGCCTAATGTGGAAGCGATATGGATGATATCGTGGTCAAATCGCGAAAGGTTCCGACCTGCTCAACGACTCGCCAAACATTTGCCAACCTCAAAGGTATGATATCAAGATCAATCCATCAAAGTGCACATCCGAGTTCCCGTGGCAAGTTATTCGGTTTTTCGCTTCCCAACGAGGAATCGACGCTAATCCGTAAAAAAGATCGGCACTATAATTCGAATGAAACGCTTGCGCGGCGTGCACGGCGTCCGAAGCTTACCGGATGCTTGGCCGCATTAAGTCGATTCATCTCACGACTTGGTGAAAAGGCATTGCCTCTTTACCGATCGATGAAGAAGGCATATAGTTCGAGTGGACTCGTAGTTGATGCAGCGCTTGTCGAGCTAAAAGCTCGCTATCCACCTGTACCGGAAGCTTGCTGCCCAATCAGAAAGAGCCTGTTGCTTTTTTATACGCAGCCATGTGACAAGTCGCCAAGATAAAGATTTACGTCGAGCGGGAAGAAGAAGGAAAGCCTTCAAAGTTCATACCTAAAGGTATTATTTGTCCGGGTTTTGACTCCATCCAAGCAGAGATACCCCCATTATCGTAAGCTTGTGTATGGGATATACATGACCACTTAAGAAGGTTGCTCATTATTTTTCCGATCATTCCATCAGCCACAATAGCGACGCCCACTTTCGTAGATTTTGCACAACAGAGATGCAACTGGTCGAGTGGCTTAAATGGGCGATTGAACTTCTTCCCTTGATATCAAGTTTGAGGCAAAGAAAGCCATTAAGTCCTGTGCAATAGCAGATTTCTCGGCCGAGTGGATTGAACAGCAGCAAATTAACGAGGTTCACTTGAGCATTGGACCATGTTCTTTGATGGCTCTAAGATGTTGAATGGTTCCGTGTCGGGTTGTCCGGCTTCCCAGAGGAGATAAGCTAGATATGTGCTTCAGATTCACTTCGATTCCTCCAACAATGAGGCAGCAGTATGAGGCCTCTCTATATGGATTATGCATGGCCATTTCTATATGGCGATTCAGATTTAGTGGTCAACCAAGTGATGAAGGAGTGGACGGAGAAGCCCAGCTATGATCGGATAATCGCAATGCAGTTGAGGAAGCTGGAAAAGAAGTTTGAGGGGTTAGAGCTCCATCATATACCCCGACTGAAAAATCAAACAGCTGATGATCTAAAGCAGATAGGTTCTAAGAGAGAAGCCATTCCGAGTGGTGTGTTCTGGAGCATATTCATATCCGCTGCTAAAGAAGACCCTTTCATCAAGAAGCCCCGCAACCCAAGAGTGCCACTGATCCGATCAAGTAGAAGTCCCAGAGTGGTCGACTTGGTTATGGAGGTCTTGGTAGTCACTCCCGATCGACAATTCCATATATCGCAGATATCCCGAGAAAAGAGCTCCTGAGGATGAGGAAGAGGCTCACAGATCGTCCATCGATCCAAAGCCTTTACCAGAATCAAAGGACAGTTGTATAGAGAGAGCACAATCGAGTTGGTCAAAAGTGCATAACGCCGTAAGAAGGTCGAATCATCCTTGATGATATCCACTGGGACCTGTTAAATGCGCCCTTCTGACCATTGTGGATAAAGCATACCGAGCCGGATTTTATCGCCAAAGGCTAATCAGATGACAAAAGAAATAGTGGACAAGTGCGAAGGATGTCATTCTACTCAAATATGTCACACAAGCTCGCATCAGCTCAAGACCATTCCACTCGCCCGCCCTTCGCAGATGGGGGTTGATATGGTCGCCCTTGAGAACAGGTCAAGTGGTTTCACGATGTACCGGTGGCGGTCGACAAGTTCACCAAGTGGATTGAGGCTAAACCCATCAAGAACCTTGACGCTGCATCGCTGTTAGCTTCATCGTGAACCGATATTCAGATATGGAGTCCCGCGCAAAGATCATTACGTATAATGGGTCGAACTTTGACTCAGAGGAATTCAGGATTTCGCATTCTCAAGGCACATGGGTCGACTACGCTCACGCCCATCCGCAATGAATGGACAAGTAGAGCGAGCCAATGGCCTGATCCTCAAAGGGTTGAAACCCGATCGATGCGTGATCTCAAACATGCAGGTGGAGGATGGGTCGACTAACTTCCTCGGTGCTTTGGGGATCATGGACCACACCTAATCGGGTCGATCGAGAATTCCATTCTTCTTGGTCTATGGAGTCAAGCGTCTTGCCGAGCGATCTCTCTCCACAATGCTCCTCGAGTTGAGCTTACAACGAGGTGAAGCTAACAAGCATGACAGACGCAATGACCTTTTAGAGGAAGAAAGGGAGATGGCTCGATCCGATCGACCATCTACCAACAAGACTTGCGCGCTCCATGCCGTAAATGTGAAGAGTCGAGCCTTCCAGAAGGGATTTGGTTCTTCGAGTGGATTAGCGTAAACAACACAAGCTTGCTCCTTCTGAAAGGACCCTTCATCGTCACCAAGGTCCTCCACAACGGGCGCACTATCTCTACAACGCCAAACACAATATCGACGAGCCCCGAAGCTTGGAACGCTGAACTACTCCGCCCATTTTACACTTAAGTTTATCACCGGATGAGTTGTAATAAAAGTACTTCAGAGTCCATGTTTTGCAAGATAATAGTGTCATATTTTCTCCAATGATTTTTGTCACTTTTATTTGTTCAAGAAAAATTTCCTCAGAGTGACTTAGCCGCCAATCCGCTTCACTAAGTTTGTAAAAATCTCTACCGAGTGGTGAGCCAGCCTCCCACCAGGGCGAGCTGCAATCCGCTTCGCTTAAGTTTCAATAAAACCTCACCGAGTGGCGAGCCAGACTCCCACTCAAGGCTTAGCTGCAGTCCAAGTACTCGCCTAAGTTTCGATAAAATCCTACCGAGTGGTGAGCCGACTCCGCCGGGGCTTAGCTGCAGCCCTGCTCGCCTAAGTTTGAACAAAATCTCACCGAGTGGCGAGCCGACTCCCACTGGGGCTTAGCTGCAGTCCTAAACACTCGCTAAAGTACAATGTGCGCAAGGAGGACGAGATGCAGGTCGATCGCAGCCCTCTCCTCTGAGCCACGCCACAATACAACGTGGCGTCCAAGGAGGACGATGCAGGTCGATCGCAGCTCTCTCCTCCGAAGCACGCCACAAATACAATGGCGCCACAAGGAGGATGAGGTGAGGTCGATCGCAGCTCTTCCTCTCGAAGCTACGCCACAAATACAACGTGCGCCGCAAGGAGGACAAGGTGCAGGTTGACTCGCAGCCTCTCTCTCCGAAGCACGCCATTAAATACAATGTGCGCCGCAAGGAGGACGAGGTGCAGGTCGACTACAGCCTCTCTCTCGAGCTACGCCACAAATACAACATGCGCCGCAAGGAGGACGAGGTGCAGGTCGACTCACAGCCTCTCTCCGAGCCACGCCACAAATACAACATGCGCCGCAAGGAGGACGAGGTGCAGGTCGATCGCGACCTCTCCTCCGGTCTCACGCCACAAGTACAATGTGCGGTCGAAGGAGGATGAGGTGCAGGTCGATCGCGACCCTCTCCTCCGAAGCCACGCCTAAAGTACAATGTGTGGTCGTAAGGAGGACGAGGTGCAGGCCGACCGCGACTCTCTCCTCCGAGGCTACGCCACAAGTACAACATGAAAATCCCTACCGAGTGTGGAGCAGACCTCCCACTGGGCTTAGCTGCAGCCCCTGCTCGCCTATGGTATAAAATCCTACCGAGTGTGGAGCAGACCTCCCACTGGGGCTTAGCTGCAGCCCCTGCTCAAGGATAAAAAAATCCACCGAGTGTGGAGAGACCTCCCACCGAGGGCTTAGCGCAGCCCCTGCTCGCTTAAGGTATAAAAAATCCACCGAGTGTGGAGGACCTCCCACTGGGGCTTAGCTGCAGCCCCTGTCGCCTAAGGTATAAATCCCACCGAGTGTGGAGTAGACCTCCCACTGGGGCTTAGCTGCAGACCTGCTCGCCTAAGGTATAAAAAATCCCGCCGAGTGGAGCAGATTCCCACGGGGCTTAGCTGCAGCCCCGGCTCGCCTAAGATATAAAAACCGCGAGGAGGAGCAACCTCCCACTCGGAGGCTTAGCCGCAGCCCGCTCGCCTGGGTTACACCTTCCCAGGTGGGCGACCTCCCACTGGGCTTAGCCGCAGCCTAGTGCCCGCCAAGTGAATTAAAGAATGTCGATCAGGAGCATCTTGCTTTAAACCGCAAAAAGACATTTCAAGCCAAAAGCAAGCATATTCAAACATCAAACCAAGTTCAGACGATACCTAAAGGAACCGAAGTGTCGCGCTTAAGCCTTTAAGGTTTATCGGTTAAAAATCACTCGATACCGAGGCAAATTTAAAGTGTCGAGCTCAAAGAAGTTTTTTACCCTCCTATGGAGGGCGGAAGGTGCAAAAACTCATCAAGATCAATTCCGCCCCGCGATCCGAGTGGCAGCAGCGATGAAGGTTTCCATGAAGGACCCGAGTCATGTTTCTGGTGTTGGCCAACAAGAGCTGCCACTTGTCTTCCCGATCCTTGCAAAGTGACTCGAGCCGCATTGAGCAACACTCCCAAGACCTAGCGAGGACTTTTCCACTTCGACTACCAGAACCGTGGTTCCCGAGCCATTAGCACTCGAGGCCGCTCGAGCCGCCCTCCCCGCCAAAGCGGTGTCAATGCGAGAAGTGGCATTCATTGCAAGATAGTCAACAACAGCAGAACGCTGACTCAAGTCGAACACATTCATGGCAACTTCATCATTTACGGAGAGTTTACGGGTCCAGGTTTGGTTCCACCAACTAGTTTCTCTTCAAAGTTTTGGCAAAAGTCCCAAGCACAATCACCGTCAAGGCGATGGTCGAATGCAAAGATCACCGTAAAATAATCGTTAACGAAAGAATTACCTTAGCATGAGGAACAACTTTTGGCAAGTCCACTTAAAGGCCTTAATTCTTCTTCCCAGCCAATTGATCGGCCTTGTCTTGAGCAGCTTTGTCGTTTCAGACTAACCTCCTTGTTCAATCTCAAGAGCAGCTTTCGATTAGTATTTTCTTCTTCGAAGCCGGACCGTAACTTCCCAAAAGTTTGGTCTTCTCATAGTTCAAGATCTTCTTCGGGCCTCCTTCACCTTGCCTCGTAAAGCATGAAGATCA
>JAHHZJ010007626.1:0-11275 GCA_021437245.1 Aegilops speltoides | reverse complement strand
GTGCCGCGTGAGCATGAACATTATATCCGGATCTTGTTGATGCGAGACGGTTATTCATTTAAATCGAGAATAATGGTTGTTCTATTTATATGAGTAATATCTTTATGGTCATGCCCCTTGAAGAGTGGTCTATTTTGTGAATCTCGATAGTAGTGATACACATTTCATAGTGTTGAAACCAAAAGATGGAGTTGATAAGATAGTGCAATTTATTTGTGGCACCGCTTAGGTCATATTTAAAGCGATGAAGAAACTCCATACCGATGGGCTTTTGGAATCACTTGGTACTTGTAACTGCCTTATGGGCAAGATGACTAAAACCCGCCCTCCAACTATGGAGCGAGCAATGATTTGTTGGAAATCATACATACCGATGTTTGTGGTCCAATGAATGTTGAGGCTCTGGAGGATATCTTTTTTCACCTTCATAGATGATTTGAGCAGATATGGGTATATCTACTTAATGAAACACAAGTCAAACATTTGAAAAGTTCAAAGAATTTCAGAGTGAATTGGAAAATCATCGTAACAAGAAAATAAAGTTTCTACGATCCGATCGTGGAGGAGAATATTTGAGTTAAGTTTGGTCCAGCGAAACAATGCGAATAGTTTCAACTCACGCCACCCAAACCACCGAAATGGTGTGTCCGAACATCGTAATCGGATTTATAGATATGGTGCGATCTATGATGTCTCTTACGATTTACCGCTATCGCTTTGGGGTTATGCTTTTAGACCCGATTCACGTAAATAGGGCACCATCAAAACGCTAAGATGACACCTTATGAACTATGGTTTGGCAAGAAACCAAAGTTGTCGTTTTAAAGTTTGGGGCTGCTTATGTGAAGAAACTTCAACCGATAAGCTCGAACCCAAATCGAGAAATGTCTTCAAGGATACCCAAAGAAACTATTGGGTACACCTTCTATCACAGATCCAAGGCAAGATTTTTGTTTAAAATTGATCCTTTCTAGAGAAGGAGTTTTCTCAAAAGAAGTGAGGGAGGAAAGTAGAACTTGATGAGATAATCAGACTACTCCCTTATTGGAAAGTAGTTCATGACAAGAACCGGTTCCTATGACAACTACACCAATGTGAGGAAGCTAATGATATTGATCATGAAACTTCATATCAAGTTTTATCAACCTCGAGGTCTACCGAGTAAGATCCGCACGAGTGGTACAGAATCCTATTCGAAGTCATGTTACTTGACCATGATGAACCACGAACTATGAGGAAGGATGATGAGCCCAGATTCCCAAAATGGCTAGAGGCCATGAAACGAGATGGGATCCATGTATGAAAACAAAGTATGGATTTGATTGACTTGCCAGATCGGCAAGCCATTGAGAATAAATGGATCTTTAAGAAGAAGACCGACGGATGGTAATGTAACCCATAAAGCTCGATTGTTGCGAATTTGACAAGTTAAAGGGGTTGACTACGGAGATTTTTCACCGAGCGATGCTTAAGTCCGTCCAATCATGTTAGCTATTGCTGCATTTCATGATTATGAAATTTGGCAATGGATGTCAAAACTCCATTCTTGAATGGATTTTAGAAGAAGAGTTGTATGATGCAGCCGTAAGGTTTTGTTGATCCAAAAAGTGCTAACAGTGTGCAAGCTCCAAATGATCCATTTATGGACTGGTGCAAGCATCTCAGTTGGAATAAACATTTTGATAGTGTGATCAAAGCATATGGTTTTATATAGACTTTGGAGAAGCATGTATTTACAAGAAAGTGAGTGAGCGCCTAGAGATTTTCGATATTATATGTGATGACATATTAATTGGAAATGATATAGAATTTCCGGATAGCATAAAGGATACTTGAATAAAAGTTTTTCAATGAAAGACCTTGTGAAGTTGTTACATATTGGGCATCAAGATCTATAGAGATAGATCAAGACGCTTAATAGGACTTTCACAAAGCACATACCTTGACAAAATTTTGAAAAAGTTCAAATGGATCAGCAAAGAAAGGGTTCTCAACAGATTACAAGGTGTGAAGTTGAGTCAACCTCAATGCCCCACCACACGTGAAGATAGAGAGAAATGAAAGATGTTCCCTCATGCTTCACATAGGCTCTATCATGTATGCAATGCTCGGTACTGCATCGGACATATGCTTAGCAATAAGCTTGGCAGAAGGTACCAAAGTAATCCAGGAGTGGATCATCGACACGGTCAAGAACATCCTCGAAATATTCGAAGGACTAAGGATATGTTTTCAGATATGGAGGTGAAGAGCTAGTCGTAAATGGTTACGCCGATGCAAGTTGACACCGATCCTAATGATTCTAAATCGAAACCGGATACATGTTTTTATTAAACGGTGGAGCTGTAAGTTGCAGTTCTAAACAAAGCGCCGGTATGGATCTACATGTGAAGCGAGTACGCTTCTAAGCAAAGAAATGAAGGAGTCTGATAGGAGTTCATTTCGATCTAGGTGTCATACCAGTTGAAGGAAATATGCCCTAGAGGCAATAATAAAGTTATTATTTATTTCCTTATTTCATGATAAATGTTTATCATTCATGCTAGAATTGTATTAACTGGAAACATGATACATGTGTGAATGCATAGACCAACAACATGTCACTAGTATGCCTCTACTAGACTAGCTTGTTAATCAAAGATGGTTATGTTTCCAACCATGAACAAGGAGTTGTTATTTGATTAATGAGGTCACATCATTAGTGGAATGATCTGATTGACATGACCCATTCCTTAGCTTAGCACACGATCGCTAGTATGTTGCTACCGCTTTTATCCATGACTTATACATGTTCTCGTAATTATGAGATTATGCAACCCTGCTTAACGGAGGAACACTTTGGTGCTACCAAACGCCACAACGTAATCGGGTGATTATAAAGGAGTACTACAGTGTCTCCAAAGGCGATGTTGGGTTGGCGATTTTCGAGATTAGGTTTTGTCACTCCGATTGCTCCGGAGAGGTATCTCTCGGCCCTCTCGGTAATGCACATCACCGAGCCTGTAAGCACTACAACTAATGAGTTAGTTGTGAGATGATGTATTACGGAACGAAGAAAGAGACTTCGCTGGTAACGAGATTGAACTAGGTATTGATACCGACGATCGAATCTCTGCAAGTAACATACCGATGACAAAGGGAACAACGATGTTGTTATGCGGTCTCGACCGATAAAGATCTTCGAGAATATGTAGGAACCAATATGGGCATCCAGGTCCCGCTGTTGGTTATTGACCGTGAATAGTTCTAGGTCATGTCTACATTGTTCTCAACCGTAGGGTCCGCACGCTTTAAGGTTTCGGCGATGCTATTATGAGTTTATGTATTTTGATGTATCAAGAAGTTCGAGTCCCGGATGTGATCACGGACATGACGAGGAGTCTCGGAATGGTCGAGACATAAAGATTGATATATTGGAAGCCTATGTTTGGAGTTCGGAATGGTTCCTTAAAACGGAATTTACGGAGTACCGGAGGTTACTGAACTCCCCGGAGGTAAATGGGCCCTGATGGGCCTTAGTGAAAGAGGAGGGCAGCTCAAGCTCAAGGCACCCCCTCTTCCCTAGTCCTACTAGGATAGAGAGAAGGGGCCGCCCCTCTCTTCTTTCCTCCGTAAACCTAGTCCAACTAGGATTGGGGGAATCTTACCCCGAGGGGAGAGGACTCCTGCATGCCGCCACCCTGGCCGCCCCCTCCCCCTGGTTCTTTTATACACGGGGCGGGGCACCTTGAACACACAAGTTGATCGTGAGATCGCTCAGCCGCAGCAGTGCGCCCTCCACCATATTCCACCTTATACCGTCATGCAAGCTTAGGCGAAGCTCGCGCGGTGAAACATCAAGATCGCCACCACGCCGTCAGGTCGACGAACTCTCCTCGACGACGGCTGGATCGAGTACGAGGGACGCCATCGAGCTGCACGTGTCAAGAACTCGGGCGCCGAGTAACGGCGCGGATCGGCCTGATCGCGAGGAGAACGACGACTACTTCCTCTACGCTGTAGATCGCTCCGCCTGGGTCTATAAGGGTATGTGGACAACACTCTCCCTCTCGCTATACATCACCATGATCTTGCGGTGCGAGGGAAATTTTTGAAATTACTACGCCCCAACAAAGGCATCCGAGCTCAGGTTTTTTTTCTATGGTTTGATGTTTATGCACGAGTAGAACACAAGTGAGTTGGGGGCTTATATAAGTCATACTACCTACCAGCATGTCATACTTTGGTTCAGCGGTATTGTGGAGATGAAGCGGCCTGCATCGACATTACGCCAGACGCTTACGCCGAGACTGGTTTCACCGCCATGCGAGCACTCGCTGCTTAAAGGTGATCTGTGGGTGCCTGCCTCTCTCACTTTAGTTGAACTGAAAGGTGGCTACGCCCGTCCTTGAGAAGGTTAAAACGGAGTCTATTTGACTAAATATCGCTAGGTTTTGATGCGAGGTGAGACTGGTTCTTGCTTAAGCCCGTAGTAGCCATTGTAAAATTTGCAACAACAAAGTAGAGGACGCCTAACTTGTTTTTGCAGGGCATGTTGTGATGTGATATGGTCAAGACGTGATGCTATATTTTATTGTATGAGATGATCATGTTTTGTAACCGGTTATCGCAGAATCGCAGGAGCCATATGGTTGTCGCTTATTGTATGCAATGCAATCGCCTGTAATGCTTTACTTTATCACTAAGCTTGTAGCGATAGTCGAGTAGCATAAGTTTGGCGAGACGACAACGATGCTGCGATGGAGATCAAGGTGTCGCTACGGTGACGATGGTGATCATGGTGGTGCAACAAGATGGAGATCATGAAGCACAAGATGATGATGACCATATCATATCACTTATATTGATTTGCATGTGATGTTTATCCTTTATGCATCTTATCTTGCTTTGATTGACGGTAGCATTATAAGATGATCTCTCACTAAATTATCAAGAAGTGTTCTCCCGAGTATGCACTGCTTGCCAAAGTTCGTCGTGCCTGCACACCACGCGGATGATCGGGTGTGATAAGCTTCCACGTCCATCTACAACGGGTGCAAGCCAGTTTTTGCACACGCAGAATACTCAAGTTATACTTGACGCAGCCTAGCATATGCAGATATGGCCTCGAACACGGAGACCGAAGGTCGAGCCGTGAATCATATAGTAGATATGATCAACATAAGATGTTCACCATTGAAAACTACTCCATTTCACGTGATGATCGGTTATGGTTTAGTTGATTTGGATCACGTGATCACTTAGATGACTAGAGATGTTTTCTAAGTGGGAGTTCTTGGCAATATGATTAATTGAACTTAAACTTATCATGAATAGTACCGATAGTATCTTGCTTGTTTATGTTTGATTGTAGATAGATGGCTCGTGCTGTTGTTCCGTTGAATTTTAATGCGCTTTGAGAAAGCAAAGTTGAAAGATGATGGTAGCAATTACACGGATCGGGTCCGTGAATTTGAGGATCATCCTCATTGCTGCATGTAAGAGCTACGCCCCGGATGCACCGCTTAGGTGACAGCCTCGTTGCCGAGCAACGCCAGATGTTATGAACGTCTGCGCAGAAAGCAAAGTCTGATGACCGACTTTATAGTTCAAGCAGTGCCATGCTTTACGGCTTAGAACCGGGACTTCAACGACGTTTTGAACGCCATGGAGCATATGAGATGTTCCAGAGTTGAAGTTAATATTCCAATGTAATGCCCGGATTGAGAGATATGAAGTTCCAATAAGTTCTATAGCTGCAAGATGGAGGAGAACAGCTCATAGTGAGCATATACTCGAATGTCCGGGTACTACAATCACTTGACACAATTGGGAGTTAATCTTCCGATGATTGTGTCATTGATGTAATTCTCCAATCACCGCCACCAAGCTACAAAGGCTTCGTGATGAACTATAATATGCAAGGGTTAGTAAAGACTATGTTCGAGCTCTTCGCAATGCTAAAGGCCATGGAGGTAGAAATCAAGAAGGAGCATCAAGTGTTGATGGTCAATAAGACCACTAGTTTCAAGAAGAAAGGCAAAGGAAGAAGAAGGGGAATTCAAGAAGAACAGCAAGCAAGTTGCTGCTCAAGAGAAGAAACCCAAGTCCGCCCTAAACCCTGAAATCGAGTGTTTTTACTAAGAGCGCACTGGTCATCGGAAGCGGAACTGCCCCAAGTATTTACGGATAAGAAGGATGGCAAGCAGAACAAAGGTATATGTGATATATGTTATTGATGTGTACCTTTACTAGAGCTCGAGTAGCACTGGTATTTGATATATACGTTCTGCTAAGCTAATATTTGCAACTCAAATGCGGACTCATGTATTGCCTTAACTCTAGCAAAGGACGAGGTGACGGCGCGCTGGGAAATGGTTCCAAAGTCGATGTGATCGCGGTCGGCACGCTACCTCTACATCTACCTTCGGGATTAGTTTTAGACCTAAATAATTGTTATTTGGTGCCCAAGCTGAGCATGAACATTATATCTGGATCTTGTTTGATGCGTACGGTTATTCATTTAAATCAGAGAATAATGGTTGTTCTATTTATATGAGTAATATCTTTTATGGTCATGCACCTTGAGGAGTGGTCTATTCTTATGAATCTCGATAGTAGTGATACACATATTCATAATGTTGAAACCAAAAGATGCAGAGTTGATAATGATAGTGCAATCTTATTTGTGGCAATCCTTGCTTAGGTCATATCGGTAAAGCGCATGAAGAAACTCCATGATGATGGACTTTGGAGTCACTTGATTATGAATCACTTGGCACTTATAACCGTGCCTCATGGGCAAGATGACTAGAACACCGCTCTCCAAGACTATGGAGAGAGCAAGATTTGTTGGAAATCATACATACGATGTATGTGGTCCGATGAATGTTGAGGCTCGTATGATATCGCTATTTTCTCACCTTCACAGATGACTTAAGTAGATATGGGTATATCTACTTAATGAAACATAAGTCCAAACGCTTGAAAAGTTCAAAGAATTTTAGAGTGAAGTTGAAAATCATCGTGACAAGAAAATTAAGTTTCTACGATCCGATCGTGGAGGTGAATATTTGAGTTATGAAGTTTGGTCTACATTTGAAACAATGCGGAATAGTTTCGAACCACGCCACCCGTAACACCACAACGAATGGTGTGTCCGAACGTCAGTAATCGTGATTTACTAGATATGGTACGATCTATGATGTCTCTTATTTACGCCCATCAATCGCTTTTGGGGTTATGCTCTAGAGACAGCCGCATTCACACTAAATAGAACACCGTCGAACCGCTGAGACGACACCTTATGAATCTGTGGTTTAGCAAGAAACCAAAGTTGTCGCTTTCTAAAGTTTGGGGGATGCGATGTTTATGTGAAAAAGCTTCAACCTGATAAGCTCGAACCCAAATCCAGAAGTGTCTTTCACAGGATACCCAAAGGAGATACTAAGGTACACCTTTCTATCACGCTGGATCCCAAGGCAAGACATTCGCTGTTAAGAATGGATCCTTTCTAGAGAAGGAGTTTCTCCGAAGAAGAAGTGGGAGGAAAGTGGAACTTGATGAGGTAATAGCACCTTCTCCTTTACTTGAAAGTAGCTCGTCAGCAGAAACCAGTTTTCGAGACTCCTACACCAAGTAGTGAGGAAGTTGATGATGTTGATCATGAAACTTCGGATCAAGTTACTGTGAGAACCTCGAGATCAACCAGAGTAAGATCCGCACTGTAAGTGGCACGGTAATCCTGTTCTCGAAGTCATGCTACTAGATCATGATGAACCCATTTAACTATGAAGAAGCTGACAGTGAGCCCAGATTCGCAAGATGGCTTGAGGCCATGAAATCCGAGATGGGATCCATGTATGAAAAACAAAGTATGGACTTTCTTTGGTTGATTTGTCTGGAGGGTAGGCAAGCTAATAGAAAACAAGTGGATCTTTCAAGAAGAAGACTGACCGACGTGTAATGTTACCGTTTATAAAGCTCGACTTGTCGCGTAAAGGTTTTCTGCAAGTTCGGGGGATTGACTCACGATGAGACTTTTCTCACCAGAAGCGATGCTTAAGTCCGTCCTGAATCATGTTAGCAATCACGCATTTTATGATTATGAAATTTGGCAAATGGATGTAAAGACCGTGCATTCTCGAATGGATTGATTGAAGAAGAGTTGTATATGATGCAATCCGAAGGTTTTATCGATCCAAGGGAGCTAATATGTGCAAGCTCCAGCGATCCATCTATGGACCGGTGCAAGCATCTCGAGTTGAAATAAACGCTTTGATAGTGTGATCAAAGCATTTGGGTTTGTGTGGATTTCTTTTGAGAAGCTCAGATTTACAAGAAAGTGAGTGGAGTCTGGTGAGCATTTCTGATCTTATATGTGGATGACATATTGCCGATCGAAATGATATAGAATTTCTGATAGCATAAGGGATACTTGAATAAAAGTTTTCAATGAAAGACCCTTGGTGAAGTTGCTTACATATTGGGCATCAAGATCTATAGAGATAGATCAGACGCTTAATTGGACTCTTCACAAAGCACATACCTTGACAAAGTTTTTGAAGAAGTTCAAAAATGGATCGCTAAAAGAAAGGGTTCTTCGCTGTGTTATAAGGTGTGAAGTTGAGCTCACTCAATGTCCCACCACCAGTAAGATAGAGAGAAAATGAAAGATGTTCCTATGCTTCAGCCATAGGCTCTATCATGTATGCAACATTGTGTACCAGGACCTCGATGTGTTTTGCTCATAAGCCCAGTTGAAGGAGGTACCAAAGTAATCCAAAAGTGGATCACCGACAATGGTAAAGAACATCTCTGAAACAATTAAAAGGATCAAGGATATACAGCTCGATATGGAGGTGACACAAGAGCTCATCATAAACGGTTACGCTGATGCAAGCTTTTGAATCGATCCTGGACGATTCTAAATCGCAGACCGGATAATGTGATTACACTAAACGGAGGAGTGGCAAGTCAGTGGCTTCTCAACAAAGCGCCGAGTGGGACTACATGTGAAGCGGAATAATATAGCAGTACCGGAAGCAGCTAATGAAGAAGTCTGGATGAAGGAGTTCATATCCGATCTAGGGTGTCATACCTAGTGCATCGGGTCCAATGAAAATCTTTCAGTGACAATACTGGAGCAATTGCCTTTAGCAAAGGAATCCAGATTTACAAGAGGACCAAGCACATCAAGAGACGCCTCAATTCCATCCGGGACTTAGTCAAGACTCGAGACATAGAGATTTGTGAAGATACATACGGATCTGAATGCTGCGGCATCCCGGCCACCAAGTTTCCTCTTCCACGAGCAAAACATGATCAGCACCCAAGACTCCATGGGTGTTAGAATCATTACTATGTAATCTAGATTATCAACTTTAGTAAGTGGAGACTGAAGGAAATATCTTCTAGAGGAAATAATAAAGTTATTATTTATTTCCTTATTTCATGATAAATGTTTATCATTCATGCTAGAATTGTATTAACTGGAACATGATACATGTGTGAATGGTTAGACCAACAACATGTCACTAGTATGCCTCTACTAGACTAGGCTAGTTAGAATCAAAGATGGTTATGTTTCCTAACCATGAACAAGAAAGTTGTTATTTGATTAATGAGGTCACATCATTAGTGGAATGATCTCATTGACATGACCCATTCCCTTAGCTTAGCAATACCCATCGCTTAGTATGTTGCTACTGCTTTATCCATGACTTATACATGTTCTTCGTGAACTATGAGATTATGCAACTCTGGCTTACTCAGAGGAACACTTTGGTGCTACCAAACGCCACAACGTGAATCGGGTGATTATAAAGGAGTACTAAGGTGTGTCTCTGGAAGGCGTATGTTGGGTTAGGGATTTTCGAGATTATTAGTTTTTGTCACTCCGATTGGGTTTGAGGAACTTCGGCCCTTCCTGTAATGCACATCATCGGGTTTTGTAAAGCACCACAACTAATGAGTTAGTTGTGAGATGATGAAACGGAATCAGTAAAGAGACTTACTGGTAACGAGATTGAACTAGGTATTGGATACCAGCGATCGAATCCCGCAAGTAAACATACTGATGAGGTAAAGTACAACGTGATATTGTTATGCGGTCTCGACCGACAAAGATCTTCAGAGAATATGTAGGAACCAATATGGGCATCCGTGTCCGCTGTTGGTTATCGACCATGAATAGTTCTAGGTCATGTCTACATTGTTTTCGAATCTAGGGTTCAGACGCTTAAGGCTTCTGGATACGCAAAGCATATGAGTTTATGTATTTTGATGTATCAGGAAGTTCTGAGTCCCGGATGTGATCACGGATATGACTAGGAGTCTCTGGAATGGTCGAGACATAAAGATTGAGCATATTGGAAGTTTATGTTTGGAGTTCGGGAATGGTTCTGCTAAAACGGGAATTACCTCTGAAAATGGGAGGTTACTTAACTCTCGGAGGGTAAATGGCCCTCGATGGGCCTTTAGTGGAAGGGAGGAGGGTTCCAAGCCAAGTCACGGTTGCTGCCTCCCCTTCCTAGTCCTACTAGGACTAGGAGAAGAGCCGGCCCTCTCTCTTCCTCGTAAAACCTAGTCCAACTAGGGATTGGGGGGAATCCTACCCTGCAGGGAGTAGGGACTCAGTGGCGATGCGCCACCTTGGCCATGCCGCCCCCTGGCTCTTTATAGAGACGGGCAGGGGGCACCTTGAACACACAAGCTGATCGTGAGATCGCTCAGCCGCAAAGTGTGCGCCCTCCACTATATTCCACCCGGTTATACTGTCCAAGCTTGTGCTAAGCCCCGCGCCGGTGAAACATCAAGATCATGACCACGCCGTTGCGGTTTGCTCGGAATTTCCCTCGACACCGGCTGGATCGGAGTACTAGGGATCGCCATCAGAAGCTGCACGTAAAATCAAGAACCGGGCTTGAGTAATCTGCCTGATCGGGTCGGATCATGTAGGAGAACGTATTTACCATTTCCCTCTACGCTAGACGCTCTGGCTTCGGGTCTATAAGGGTATGTGGACAACACTCTCCCTCTTGCTGAGTACATCACCATGATCTTCATGTAAGCAAGAGGGAAATTTTTTGAAATTACTACGTTCCCCAACACTAGTGCATCGACCAATGAAGATCTTCCGGAAATACTAGTGCAATTGCTCTGGCAAAGGAATCCAGATTTCACAAGAGGACCAAGCACATCAAGAGACGCCTAATTCCATTCGACCGTCCAATGGGAGACATAGAGATTTGTAAGATACATAGGATCTGAATGTTGAACCGCTGACCCTAAAGCC
>JAHHZJ010007624.1:0-16775 GCA_021437245.1 Aegilops speltoides | reverse complement strand
AGTAAAATAGAAAAAATCTAGTGCAACTACACAAGAATTAGTATGTAACTGTCGTTCGGAATCAGTTTTACGCAGTGTTAACTGAAACATGGATATCTGACTCATACGAAGTCTGCTTTGGCTCCACAAGTAGTCAAAACATTTGTGATGACCAGATGCTTCAAAGTATTCTTTCATAGGGAACTTTTGGAAAACTTTTCTTAAGGAGTTCATTTAGAAACTTTTATAGAAACTTTCTTAATGAGCACTCGACAAACGCATTTCGAGAACATACACAAAGTCCCAGCTATGGACCTAGTGCATCATCATAACCGAGGTCTCTTGCATTTCCTTACAAGTAATTGGATCTCATATGGAGATGTTTAGTGAAGTTGAATGGAATAAATCGGGTGCAACTACACGAGAACTAGTCTGTAACTATCGTTCGGAATTAGTTTTGCGCAGTGTTAACTGAAACATGGATATCTCACTCATCCAGATTCTGTTTTTGCTCCACAAGTAGTCAAAACATTTGTGACGAATATATGCTTCACTGGATTTATTCATAGGTAACTTTTGGAGAACTTTTCTTAAAGAGTTCGTTCAGAAACTTGTATAGAAACTTTCTTAATGAGCACTCAACAAACGCATTTCGAGAACATACACAAAGTCCCAGCTATGGACCTAGTGCATCATCATAACCGAGGTCTCTTGCATTCCCCTACAAGTAATTGGAACTCATATGTAGATATTTAGTGAAGTAGAATGGAAAAAATCAAGTGCAACTACAAATGAATTAGTCTGTAACTATCGTTCGGAATCAGTTTTGCGAATTGTTAACTGATACAAGGATATCTGACGAATACGGAGTCCGTTTTGGCTCAAGAAGTAGTCAAAATATTTGTGACGACCAGGTGCTTCAAAGGATTCTTTCATAGGGAACTTTTGGAGAACTTTTCTTAAGGAGTTTGTTAAGAAACTTGTATAGAAACTTTCTTAATGAGCACTCGACAAACGCATTACGAGAACATACACAAAGTCCCATCTATGGACCTAGTGCATCATCATAACCGAGGTCTCTTGCATTTCCCTACAAGTAATTGGATCTCATATGGAGATGTTTAGTGAAGTAGAATAGAAAAAAATCTAGTGCAACTACACAAGAACTAGTATGTAACTGTCTTTCGGAATTAGTTTTGCGCAGTGTTAACTGAAACATGGATATCTGACTCATACGGAGACTGTTTTGGCCCCACAAGTATTCAAAACATTTGTGACGACCAGATGCTTCAAATGATTCTTTCATAGGGAACTTTTGGAGAACTTTTCTTAAGGAGTTCATTGAGAAACTTGTATAGAAACTTTCTTAATGAGCACTCGACAAACGCATTTCGAGAACATACACAAAGTCCCAGTTATGGACCTAGTGCATCATCATAACCGAGGTCTCTTGCATTCCCCTAAAAATAATTGGATCTCATATGGAGATGTTTAGTGAAGTTGAATGGAATAAATCGGGTGCAACTACACGAGAACTAGTCTGTAACTATCGTTCGGAATTAGTTTTGCACAGTGTTAGCTGAAACATGGACATCTCACTCATCCGGAGTCCGTTTTTGCTCCACAAGTAGTCAAAACATTTATGACGAATAGATGCTTCACAGGATTCATTCATAGTTAACTTTTGGAGAAACTTTTCTTAAAGAGTTCGTTCAGAAACTTGTATAGAAACTTTCTTAATGAGCACTCAACAAACGCATTTCGAGAACATACACAAAGTCCCAGCTATGGACCTAGTGCATCATCATAACCGAGGTCTCTTGGATTCCCCTACAAGTAATTGGATCTCATATGGAGATGTTTAGTGAAGTAGAATAGAAAAAATCGAGTGCAACTACAAATGAACTAGTCTCAGAATCGCTGCTCGAATCAGCTTTGCAATGTTAATCAAACATGGATATCTCACTCATCCGGAGTCCGTTTTGGCTCCAGAAGTAGTAAAAACGATTGTGACAACTAGATGCTTCAAAGGATTCTTTCATAGGGAACTTTTGGAGAACTTTTCTTAAGGAGTTTGTTCAGAAACTTGTATCGAAACTTTCTTAATGAGCACTCGACAAACGCATTTCGAGAACATACACAAAGTCCCCGCTATGGACCTAGCGCATCATCATAACCGAGGTCACTTGCATTTCCCTACAAGTAATTGGATATCATATAGATATGTTTAGTGAAGTAGAATCGAAAAAAATAGAGTGCAAGTAAACAAGAACTAGTCTGTAACTGTCGTTCGGAATCAGTTTTGCGTAGTGTGAACTGAAACATGGATATCTGACTCATACGGAGTCTGTTTTGGCTCCACAACTAGTCAAAATGTTTGTGATGACCACATGCTTCAAAGCAGACTTCCATAGGTTAATTTTGGAGAACTTTTCTTAAGGAGTTTGTTTAGAAACTTGTATAGAAACTTTCTTAATGAGCACTCGACAAACGCATTTCGAGAACATACACAAAGTCCCAGCTATAGACCTAGTGCATCATCATAACCGAGGTCTCTTGCATTCCCCTACAAGTAATTGGATCTCATATAGAGATGTTTAGTGAAATAGAATGGAAAAAATCGAGTGCAACTACACAAGAACTAGTCTGTAACTATCGTTCGGAATTAGTTTTGCGCAGTGTTAACTGAAACATGGATATCTGACTCATACGGAGTCCGTTTTGGTTCCACAAGTACTCAAACTATTTGTGACGACCAGATGCTTCAAAGGATTCTTTCATAGGGAAGTTTTGGAGAAATTTTCTTAAGGAGTTCATTCAGAAACTTGTATAGAAACTTTCTTAATGAGCACTCAACAAACGCATTTCGAGAACATACACAAAGTCCTATCTATGGACCTAGTGCATCATTATAAACGAGGTCTCTTGCATTCCCCTACAAGTAACTGGATCTCATATGGAGATGTTTAGTTAAGTAGAATGGAAAAATCAAGTGCAACTACACAAGAACTAGTCTGTAACTATCATTCGGAATCAGTTTTGCGTAGTGTTAGCTGAAACATGGATATCTGACTCATACAGAGTCTGTTCTGGCTCCAGAAGTAGTAAAAACATTTGTGACAACCAGATGCTTCAAAGGATTCTTTCATCGGGAACTTTTGGAGAACTTTTCTTAAGGAGTTGTTTCAGAAACTTGTATAGAAACTTTCTTAATGAGCACTCGACAAACGCATTTCAAGAACATACACAAAGTCCCAGCTATGGACCTAGTGCATCATCGTAACCAAGGTCTCTTGCATTTCCTACAAGTAATTGGATGTCATATGGAGATGTTTAGTGAAGTAGAATAGAAAAAATCGAGTGCAACTACACAAGAACTAGTATGTAACTGTCGTTCGGAATCAGTTTTGCGCACTGTTAACTGAAACATGGATATCTGACTCATACGGAGTCCGTTTTGGCTCCACAAGTATTCAAAACATTTGTGACGACCAGATGCTTCAAAGGATTCTTTCATAGGGAACTTCTGGAGAAACTTTTCTTAAGGAGTTCATTCAGAAACTTGTATAGAAACTTTCTTAATGAGCACTCGACAAACGCATTTCGAGAACATACACAATGTCCCAACTATGGACCTAGTGCATCATCATAACCGAGGTCTCTTGCATTTCCCTACAAGTAATTGGATCTCAGAGATGTTTAGTGAAGTAGAATAGAAAAAATCGGGTGCAACTACACAAGAACTAGTATGTAACATTCGTTCGGAATCAGTTTTGCGCAGTATTAACTGAAACATGGATATCTGACTCATACGGAGTCCGTTTTGGCTCCAAAAGTATTCAAAACATTTGTGATGACCAGATGATTCAAAGGATTCTTTCATAGGGAAGTTTTGGAGAACTTTTCTTAAGGAGTTCATTCAGAAACTTGTAAAGAAATTTTCTTAATGAGCACTCGACAAACGCATTTCGAGACATACACAAAGTCCCAACTATGGACCTAGTGCATCATCATAACCGAGGTCTCTTGAATTTACCTACAAGTAAGTGGATCTCATATGGAGTTGTTTAGTGAAGTAGAATAGAAAAAATCGAGTGCAACTACACAAGAACTAGTATGTAATATTCGTTCGGAATCAGTTTTGCGCAGTGTTAACTGAAACATGGATATCTGACTCATACGTAGTCCGTTTTGGCTCCACAAGTTTTCAAAACATTTGTGACGACCAGATGCTTCAAAGGATTCTTTAATAGGGGACTTTTGGAGAACTTTTCTTAAGGAGTTCATTCAGAAACTTGTATAGAAACTCTCTTAATGAGCACTCGACAAACGCATTTTCGAGAACATACACAAAGTCCCAGCTATGGACCTAGTGCATCATCATAACCGAGGTCTCTTGCATTCCCCTACAAGTAATTGGTTTTCATATGGAGATTTTTAGTAAAGTAGAATAGAAAAAATCGAGTGCAACTACACAAGAACTAGTATGTAACTGTCGTTCGGAATCAGTTTTACGCAGTGTTAACTGAAGCATGGATATCTGACTCATACGGAGTCTGTTTTGGCTCCACAAGTAGTCAAAACATTTGTGATGACCAGATGCTTCAAAGTATTTTTTCATAGGGAACTTTTGGAAAACTTTTCTTAAGGAGTTCATTTAGAAACTTTTATAGAAACTTTCTTAATGAGCACTCGACAGACGTATTTCGAGAACATACACAAAGTCCCAGCTATGGACCTAGTGCATCCTCATAACCGAGGTCTCTTTCATTTCCATACAAGTAATTGGATCTCATATGGAGATGTTTAGTGAAGTAGAATGGAAAAAATAGAATGCAACTACAAAAGAACTAGTCTCAGAATCGCTGCTCGAATCGCTTTTGCAAAGGTTAATCAAACATGGATATCTCACTCATCCGGTGTCTGTTTGGCTCCACAAGTAGTCACAACGTTTGTGACGTCCAGATTCTTCAATGGATTCTTTCATAGGGAACTTTTGGACATATTTCTTAAGAAGTTCGTTCGGAAACTTGTATAGAAACTTTCTTAATGAGCACTCGACAAAAACATTTCGAAAACATACACAAAGTCCCAGCTATGGACCTAGTGCATCATCATAAACGAGGTCTCTTGAATTTCCCTACAAGTAATTCGATCTCATATGGAGATGTTTAGTGAAGTAGAATGGAAAAAATCGAGTGCAACTACACATAGCTAGTCTGTGACTGTCATTCGGAATCAGTTTTGCGCAGTGTTAACTGAAACATGGATATCTCACTCATCCGGAGACCGTTTGGCACCACAAGCAGTCAAAACATTTGTGACGACCAGATGCTTCAAAGGATTCTTTCATCGGGAACTTTTGGAGAACTTTTCTTAAGGAGTTCGTTCAGAAACTTGTATAGAAACTTTCTTAATGACCACTCGACAAACACATTTCGAGAACATACACAAAGTCCCAGCTATGGACCTTGTGCATCATCATAACCGAGGTCACTTGCATTTGCCTATAAGTAATTGGATCTCATATGGAGATGTTTAGTGAATTATAATGGAAAAAATAGAGTGCAACTACACAAGAACTAGTCTCAGAATCGCTGCTCGAATCAATCTTGCGCAAAGGTTAATCAAACATGGATATCTGACTCATACGGAGTCTGTTTTGGTTCCACAAGGAGTCAAAATGTTTGTGACGACCAGATGCTTCAAAGGATTCTTTCATCGGGAACTTTTGGAGAAATTTTCTTAAGGTGTTCATTTAGAAACTTGTATAGAAACTTTCTTAATGAGCACTCAACAAATGCATTTCAAGAACATACACAAAGTCCAGCTATGGACCTAGTGCATCATCATAACCGAGGTCTCTTGCATTCCCCTACAAGTAATTGGATCTCATATGGAGATGTTTAGTGAAATAGAATGGAAAAAATCGAGTGCAACTACACAAGAACTAGTCTGTAACTGTCGTTCGGAATCAGTTTTGTGCAGTGTTAACTGAAACATGGATATCTAACTCATACGGAGTTTGTTTTGGCTCCAGAAGTATTAAAAACGTTTGTGATGACCAGATGCTTCAAAGGATTCTTTCATAGGGAACTTTTGGAGAACTTTTCTTAAGGAGTTCGTTCAGAAACTTGTATAGAAACTTTCTTAATGAGCACTTGACAAACGCATTTCGAGAACATACACAAAGTCCCAGCAATGGACCTAGTGCTTCATCATAACCGAGGTCTTTTGCATTTCCCTACAAGTAATTGGATCTCATATGGAGATGTTTAGTGAAGTAGAATAGAAAAAATCGAGTGCAACTACACAAGAACTAGTATGTAATCGCTGCTCGAATCAGTTTTATGCAAAGGTTAATCAAACATGGAT
Organism: Aegilops speltoides; assembly: GCA_021437245.1. NCBI lineage: Eukaryota > Viridiplantae > Streptophyta > Magnoliopsida > Poales > Poaceae > Aegilops > Aegilops speltoides. The sequence goes on along the minus strand of JAHHZJ010007624.1, from coordinate 10,421 downwards.
ATCTGACTCATATGGAGTCCGTTTTGGCTCCACAAGTATTCAAAACATTTGTGACGACCAGATGCTTCAAAGGATTCTTTCATAGGGAACATTTGGAGAAACTTTTCTTAAGGAGTTCATTCAGAAACTTGTATCGAAACTTTCTTAATGAACACTCAACAACCGCATTTCGAGAACATACACAAAGTCCCAGCTATGGACCTAATGTATCATCATAACCGACGTCTCATGTATTTCCCTACAAGTAATTGGATCTCATATGGAGATGTTTAGTGAAGTAGAATAGAAAAAATCGAGTGCAACTACACAAGAACTAGTATGTAAGTTTCGTTCGGAATCAGTTTTGCGCAGTGTTAACTAAAACTTGGATATCTGACTCATACGGAGTCCGTTTTGGCTCCACAAGTATTCAAAACATTTGTGACGACCATATGCTTCAACGGATTCTGTCATAGGGAACTTTTGGAGAAGTTTTCTTACGGAGTTCATTTAGAAACTTGTACATAAACTTTCTTAATGAGCACTCGACAAATGCATTTCAAGAACATACACAAAGTCCTAGCTATGGACCTAGTGCATCATCATAACCGAGGTCTCTTGCATTCCCCTACTAGTAATTGGATCTCATATGGCGATGTTTAGTGAAGTAGAATGGAAAAAATTTAGTGCAACTACACAAGAACTAGTCTCAGAATCGCTGCTCGAATCGGCCATGAGTGTTAATCAAACATGGATATCTGACTCATACGAAGTCCGTTTCGGCTCCAGAAGTAGTCAAAACATTTTGACGACCAGATTCTTCCAAGTATACTTTCATAGGGAACTTTTGGAGAACTTTTCTTAAGGAGTTCGTTCAGAAACTTGTATAGAAACTTTCTTAATGAGCACTCGACTAACGCATTTCAAGAACATACACAAAGTCCCAGCTATGGACCTAGTGCATCATCATAACCGAGGTCTCTTGCATTTCCCTACAATTAATTGGATCTCATATGGAGATGTTTAGTGAAGTAGAATAGAAAAAATCGAGTGCAACTACACAAGAACTAGTATGTAACTGTCGTTCGGAATCAGTTTTGCGCAGTGTTAACTGAAACATGGATATCTCACTCATCCGGAGTCCGTTTGGCACCACAAGTAGTCAAAACATTTGTGACGACCACATGCTTCAAAGGATTCTTTCATAGGGATCTTTTGGAGAACTTTTCTTAAGGAGTTCATTCAGAAACTTGTATAGAAACTTTCTTAATGACCACTCGACAAACACATTTCGAGAACATACACAAAGTCCCAGCTATGGACCTAGTGCATCATCATAACCGAGGTCACTTGCATTTGCCTATAAGTAATTTGATCTCATATGGAGATGTTTAGTGAATTATAATGGAAAACATAGAGTGCAACTACACAAGAACTAGTCTCTAATCGCTGCTCGAATCGCTTTTGCAATTTTAATCAAACATGGATATCTGACTCATACGGAGTCTGGTTTGGCTCCACAAGTAGTTAAAACGTTTGTGACGACCACATGCTTAAAAGAATACTTTCATAGGTTAATTTTGAAGAACTTTTCTTAAGTAGTTCATTTAGAAACTTGTATAGAAACTTTCTTAATGAGCACTCGATAAACGCATTTTGAGAACATACACAAAGTCCCAGCTATAGACCTAGTGCATCATCATAACCGAGGTCTCTTGCATTCCCCTACAAGTAATTGGATCTCATATAGAGATGTTTAGTGAAATAGAATGGAAAAAATTGAGTGCAACTACACAAGAACTAGTCTGTAACTGTCGTTCGGAATTAGTTTTGCGCAGTGTTAACTGAAATGTGGATATCTGACTCATATAGAGTCCATTTTGGTTCCACAAGGAGTCAAAATGTTTGTGACGACCAGATGCTTCAAAGGATTCTTTCATCGGGAACTTTTGGAGAAATTTTCTTAAGGTGTTCATTTAGAAACTTGTATAGAATCTTTCTTAATGAGCACTCAACAAATGCATTTCGAGAACATACACAAAGTCCCAGCTATGGACCTAGTGCATCATCATAACCGAGGTCTCTTGCATTCCCCTACAAGTAATTGGATCTCATATGGAGATGTTTAGTGAAATAGAATGGAAAAAATCGAGTGCAACTACACAAGAACTAGTATGTAATCGCTGCTCGAATCAGCTTTTATGCAAAGGTTAATCAAACATGGATATCTCACTCATCCGGAGTCCGTTTGGCACCACAAGTAGTCAAAACATTTGTGACGACCAGATGCTTCAAAGGATTCTTTCATAGGGAACTTTTGGAGAACTTTCTTAAGGAGTTCGTTCAGAAACTTGTATAGAAACTTTCTTAATGACCACTCGACAAACACATTTCGAGAACATACACAAAGTCCCAGCTATGGACCTAGTGCATTATCATAACCGAGGTCACTTGCATTTGCCTATAAGTAATTTGATCTCATATGGAGATGTTTAGTGAATTATAATGGAAAACATAGAGTGCAACTACACAAGAACTAGTCTCTAACTGTCGTTCGGAATCAGTTTTGCGCAGTGTTAACTGAAACATGGATATCTGACTCATACGGAGTCTGGTTTGGCTCCACAAGTAGTCAAAATGTTTGTGACGACCACATGCTTAAAAGAGTACTTTCATAGGTTAATTTTGAAGAACTTTTCTTAAGGAGTTCATTTAGAAACTTGTATAGAAACTTTCTTAATGAGCACTCGACAAACGCATTTTGAGAACATACACAAAGTCCCAGCTATAGACCTAGTGCATCATCATAACCGAGGTCTCTTGCATTTCCCTACAAGTAATTGGATCTCATATAGAGATGTTTAGTGAAATAGAATGGAAAAAATTGAGTGCAACTACACAAGAACTAGTCTGTAACTGTCGTTCGGAATTAGTTTTGCGCAGTGTTAACTGAAACGTGGATATCTGACTCATACAGAGTCCATTTTGGTTCCACAAGGAGTCAAAATGTTTGTGACGACCAGATGCTTCAAAGGATTCTTTCATCGGGAACTTTTGGAGAAATTTTCTTAAGGTGTTCATTTAGAAACTTGTATAGAAACTTTCTTAGTGAGCACTCAACAAATGCATTTCGAGAACATACACAAAGTCCCAGCTATGGACCTAGTGCATCATCATAACCGAGGTCTCTTGCATTCCCCTACAAGTAATTGGATCTCATATGGAGATGTTTAGTGAAATAGAATGGAAAAAATCGAGTGCAACTACACAAGAACTAGTATGTAATCGCTGCTCGAATCAGCTTTTATGCAAAGGTTAATCAAACATGGATATCTCGACTCATACGGAGTCCGCTTGGGCTCCAAGTAGTCAAAACATTTTGACGACCAGATGCTTCAAAGGATTCTTTCATAGGGAACTTTTGGAGAACTTTTCTTAAGGAGTTCGTTCAGAAACATGTATAGAAACTTTCTTAATGAGCACACGACAAACGCATTTCGAGAACATACACAAAGTCCCAGCTATGGACCTAGTGCATCATCATAACTGAGATCTCTTGCATTTCCCTACAAGTAATTGGATCTCATATGGAGATGTTTAGTGAAGTTGAATTTAAAAAATAGAATGCAACTACACAAGAACTAGTCTATAACTGTCGTTCGGAATCAGGTTTGCGCAGTGTTAACTGAAACATGGAAATCTGACTCATACGGAGTCTATTTTGGCTCCACAAGTAGTCAAAACGTTTGTGTCGACCAGATGCTTCAAATAATACTTTCATAGGTTAATTTTGTAGAACTTTTCTTAAGGAGTTCGTTTAGAAACTTGTATAGAAACTTTCTTAATGAGCACTCGACAAACGCATTTCTAGAACATAAACAAAGTCCCAGCTATGGACCTAGTGCATCATCATAACCGAGGTCACTCGCATTTCCCTACAAGTAATTAGATCTCATATGGAGATGTTTAGTGAAGTAGAATGGAAAAAATCGAGTGCAACTACACAAGAACTAGTCTCAGAATCGCTGCTCAAATCAGTTTTATGCAAAGGTTAATCAAAACATGGATATCTCGACTCATAAGGAGTCTGCTTTTGGCTCCGTATAGTCAAACATTTGTGACGACCAGATGCTTCAATGTATTCTTTCATAGGGAACTTTTGGAAAACTTTTCTTAAGGAGTTCGTTCAGAAACTTGTATAGAAACTTGCTTAATGAGCACTCGACTAACGCATTTCAAGAACATACACAAAGTCCCAGCTATGGACCTAGTGCATCATCATAACCGAGGTCTCTTGAATTTCCCTACAATTAATTGGATCTCATATGGAGATGTTTAGTGAAGTAGAATAGAAGAAATCGAGTGCAACTACACAAGAACTAGTATGTAACTGTCGTTCGGAATTAGTTTTGTGTAGTGTTAAATTAAACTTGGATATCAGACTCATACGGAGTCTGTTTTGGCTCCACAAGTAGCCAAAACATTTGTGACGACCATATGCTTCAAAGGATTCTTTCATAGGGAACTTTTGGAGAAATTTTCTTAAGGAGTTCATTCAGAAACTTGTACAGAAACTTTCTTAATGAGCACTCGACAATCGCATTTCGAGAACATACACAAAGTCCCAGCTATGGACCTAGTGCATCATCATACCCGAGGTCTCTTGCATTTCCATACTATTAATTGGATCTCATATGGAGATGTTTAGTGAAGTAGAATGGAAAAAATAGAATGCAACTACACAAGAACTAGTCTGTAACTGTCGTTCGGAATCAGTTTTGCGCAGTGTTAACTAAAACATGGATATCTCACTCAGCCGGAGTCTGTTTGGCTCCACAAGTAGTCAAAAAGTTTGTGACGACTAGATGCTTCAAAGGATTCTTTCATAGGGAACTTTTGGAGAACTTTTCTTAAGGAGTTCGTTCAGAAACATGTATAGAAACTTTCTTAATGAGCACTCGACAAACGCATTTCGAGAACATACAGAAAGTCCCAACAATAGACCTAGTGCACCATCATAACTGAGGTCTCTTGCATTTCCCTACAAGTAATTGGATCTCATATGGAGATGTTTAGTGAAGTAGAAATGAAAAAATAGAATGCAACTACACAAGAACTAGTCTGTAATTGTCGTTCGGAATCAGTTTTGCGCAGTGTTAACTGAAACATGGAAATCTGACTCATACGGAGTCTATTTTGGCTCCACAAGTAGTCAAAATGTTTGTGACTACCAGATGCTTCAAAGAATACTTTCATAGGTTATTTTTGGAGAACTTTTCTGAAGGAGTTCGTTTAGAAACTTGTATAGAAACTTTCTTAATGGGCACTCGACAAACGCATTTCGAGAACATACACAAAGTCCCAGCTATGGACCTAGTGCATCATCATAACCGAGGTCTCTTGCATTCCCATAAAAGTAATTGGATCTCATATGGAGATGTTTAGTGAAGTAGAATGGAAAAAATAGAGTGCAGCTACACAAGAACTAGTCTGTAACTGTCGTTCAGAATTAGTTTTGCGCGGTGTTAACTGAAACATGTATATCTCACTCATAGGGAGTCCGTTTTGGCTCCACAAGTAGTCAAAATGTTTGTGACGACCAGATGCTTCAAAGGATTCTTTCATACGGAACTTTTGGAGAACTTTTCATAAGGTGTTCGTTCAAAAACTTGTATAGAAACTTTCTTAATGAGCACTTGACAAACGCATTTCGAGAACATACACAAAGTCCCAGCTATGGACCTAGTGCATCATCATAACCGAGGTCTCTTGCATTCCCCTACAAGTAATTGGATCTCATATGGAGATATTTAGTGAAGTAGAATGGAAAAAAATCGAGTGCAACTACACGAGAACTAGTCTCAGAATCGCTGCTCGAATTAGTTTTATGCAGGTTAATCAAACATGGATATCTGACTCATCCGGAGTCCGTTTGGCTCCACAAGTAGTCAAAATGTTTGTGACAACCAGATGCTTCAAAGGATTCTTTCATAGGGAACTTTTGGAGAACTTTTCTTAAGGTTTTCGTTCAGAAACTTGTATAGAAACTTTCTTAATGAGCACTTGACAAACGCATTTCGAGAACATACACAAAGTCCCAGCTATGGACCTAGTGCATCATCATAACCGAGGTCTCTTGCATTTCCCTACAAGTAATTGGATCTCATATGGAGATGTTTAGTGAAGTAGAATGGAAAAAATCGAGTGCAACTACACAAGAACTGGTATGTAATCGCTGCTCGAATCGCTTTTCTGCAGGTTAATCAAACATGGATATCTGACTCATACGGAGTCCGTTTTGGATCCAGAAGTAGTCAAAACATTTATGACGACCAGATGCTTCAAAGGATTCTTTCATAGGGAACTTTTGGAGAACTTTTCTTAAGGAGTTCGTTCAATAACATGTATAGAAACTTTCTTAATGAGCACACGACAAACGCATTTCGAGAACATACACAAAGTCCCCGCTATGGACGTAGTGCATCATCATAACCGAGGTCTCTTGCATTTCCCTACAATTAATTGGATCTCATATGGAGATGTTTAGTGAAGTAGAATGGAAAAAATAGAGTGCAGCTGCACAAGAACTAGTCTGTAACTGTCGTTCGGAATTAGTTTTGCGCAGTGTTAACTGAAGCATGGATATCTCACTCATCCGGAGTCCGTTTGGCTCCACAAGTTGTGAAAACGTTTGTGACGACAAGATGCTTCAAAGGATTCTTTCATAGGGAACTTTTGGAGAACTTTTCTTAAGGAGTTGTTCAGAAACTTGTATAGAAACTTTCTTAATGAGCACTCGACAAACGCATTTCGAGAACATACACAAAGTCCCAGCTATGGACCTAGTGCATCATCATAACCGAGGTCTCTTGCATTCCCCTAAAAGTAATTTGATCTCATATGGAGATGTTCAGTGAAGTAGAATGGAAGAAATCGAGTGCAACTACACGAGAATTGGTCTATAACTGTCGTTCGCAATCAGTATTGCACAGTGTGAACTGAAACATGGATATCTGACTCATACGGAGTCCATTTTGGTTCCACACGTTGGCAAAACGTTTGTGACGACCAGATGCTTCAAAGGATAATGTCATAGGGAGCTTTTGTAGAACTTTTCTTAACGAGTTCGCTCAGAAACTTGTATAGAAACTTTCTTAATGAGCACTCAACAAACGCATTTCGAGAACATACACAAAGTCCCAGCTATGGACCTAGTGCATCATCATAACCGAGGTCTCATGCATTCCCCTACAAGTAATTGGATCTCATACCGAGATGTTTAGTGAAGTAGAATGGAAAAAATTGAGTGCAACTACACAAGAACTAGTCTGTAGCTGTCATTCGGAATCAGTTTTGCGCGGTGTTAACTGAGACATGGATATCTGACTCATACGGAGTCCGTTTTGGCTCCACAAGTAGTCAAAACGTTTCTGATGACCAGATGCTTCAAAGGAGTCTTTCATAGGGAACTTTTGGAGAACTTTTCTTAAGGAGTTCGTTCAGAAACTTGTATAGAAACATTCTTAATGAGCACTCGACAAACGCATTTCGAGAACATACACAAAGTCCCAGCTATGGACCTAGTGCATCATCATAACCGAGGTCTCTTGCATTTCCCTACAAGTAATTGGATCTCATATGGAGATGTTTAGTGAAGTAGAATAGACAAAATTGAGTGCAACTACAGAAGAACTAGTATGTAATTGTCGCTCGAATCGCTTTTATGCAAAGGTTAATCAAACATGGATATCTGACTCATACAGAGTCCGTTTTGGCTCCACAAGGAGTCAAAACGTTTGTGACGACCGGATGCTTCAAACAATTCTTTAATAGGGAACTTTTGGAGAACTTTTCTTAAGGAGTTCCTTCAGAAACTTTTATAGAAAGTTTCTTAATGAGCACTCGACAAACGCATTTCGAGAACATAAACAAAGTCCCAGCTATGGACCTAGTGCATCATCATAACCGAGGTCACTCGCATTTCCCTACAAGTAATTAGATCTCATATGGAGATGTTTAGTGAAGTAGAATCGGAAAAATCGAGTGCAGCTACACAAGAACTAGTCTCAGAATCGCTGCTCGAATTAGTTTTGCACAATGTTAACTGAAATATGTATATCTCACTCATACGGAGTTCGTTTTGGCTCCACAAGTAGTCAACATGTTTTTGACGAGCAGATGCTTCAAAATATTCTTTCATAGGGAACTTTTGGAGAACTTTTCTTAAGGTGTTCATTCAGAAACTTGTATAGAAACTTTCTTAATGAGCACTCGACAAACGCATTTCGAGAACATACACAAAGTCCCAGCTATTGACCTAGTGCATCATCATAACCGAGGTCTCTTGCATTCCCCTACGAGTAACTGGATCTCATATGGAGATGTTTAGTGAAGTAGAATGTAACGCCCTCGATGCGGCTATATCTCCCACGTGTCGAAGCACGACTTAGAGGCATAACCGCATTGAAAGCAATGTCGCAAGTGAGGTAATCTTCACACACCCAAGTAATACATAAGGGAAAGAGATACATAGTTGGCTTACAATCGCCACTTCACACAAATACATGAATAAAGCATTACATCATCCAGATACACTCAAGGTGCGACTACGGAACCAAAATAAAAGGAGAACCCCAAATGCGACAAAGATCCCCGATCGACCCCAACTGGGCTCCACTACTGATCAACTAGAACGAAACAACACAAAGGGCAAGATCTTCATCGAGCTCCTCCTTGACCTTAGTTGCGTCACCTGCTCGGTAACATAGGCACCTGCAAACTGGTTTTGAAGTATCCGTGAGCCACGAGGACTCAAAGAATCCCATTACCATGGGTATCAAGACTAGCAAAGCTTAATGGGAAAGGAAGGGGTAAAGTGGTGAGGTTGCAGCAGCGACTAAGCAATGTATGGTGGCTAACATACGCAAATGAGAGCGAGAAGAGAAACAAGTGGAACGGTCGTGAAGCTAGCAATGATCAAGAGGTGATCCTGAACACCTACTTACGTCAAACATAACCCAGAAACCGTGTTCACTTCCCGGACTCCGCCAAGAAGAGACCATCACGGCTACACACGCGGTTGATGCGTTTTAATTCGGATCTGGTGTCAAGTTATCTACAACTGGACATTAACAAATTCCCATCTGCCACATAACCGCGGGCACGGCTCTCGAAAGTTTATACCCTGCAGGGGTGTCCCAACTTAGCCCATGACAAGCTCTCGCGATCAACGAAGGAATAGACCTTCTCCCAGGAAGACCCGATCAGTCTCGGAATCTCGGTTTACAAGACATTTCGACAATGGTAAAACAAGACCAGCAAAGCCTCCCGCTGTGCCGACAAATCCCGATAGGAGCTGCACATATCTCGTTCTTAGGGCACACCGGATGAGCCAGACGTCGGGTTGGCATAGACCCTGGTTGCCCAGGGGGCGCCGGACATCGCTCGGTTTGGACCAGCACTTAGACAAGCACTGGCCCGGGGCTAAAATAAAGATGACCCTCGAGAGAGCGACTCCCAAGGGAAAAGGTAGGTGGTGGTGAGGCAAATGGTAAAAGTCAATGTTGGGCCTTGCTGGACAAGTTTTATTCAAAGCGAATTGTCAGGGGGGTCCCATAAATCACCCGACCGCGTAAGGAACGCAAAATCCAGGAACATAACACCGGTATGACGGAAACTAGGGCGGCAAGAGTGGAACAAAACACCAGGCATAAGGCCGAGCCTTCCACCCTTTACCAAGTATATAGATGCATTAATAATATAAGAGATATTGTGATATCCCAACCAAAATCCTGTCCACCATGAAGAAATCTTCAACTTCACCTGCAACTAGCAACGCTATAAGAGGGGCTGAGCAAAAGCAGTAACATAGCCAAACAACGGTTTGCATAGGAAAAGTGTCAAAGGTTAGAGGTTCATGGCAATATGGGATGGCTTGATAAACAGGTAATAGGTAGCGCAGCATAGCGATAGAACGAAGCAACTAGCATAGCAATGATAGTAGTGAGATCCAGGGTAGCGGTCATCTTGCCTGAAATCCCGCAAGGAAGAAGAACGAGTCCATGAAGAAAATGAAACCACGAAGACGAACCACACGTAGACGAACGAATCCTCACGATCGCAACGAAACGGGAACTATCGAGAAGAAGCACACAACATAGTAAACACACCACCCATGAACAAGACATGATGCACAACAAGCATGATGCATGACCAAGCTACATGAAGCTACTCATGGCAAAAGATGATGCAAACAAGAGCACACATCAAGGCAAGTTTAAATGAGGCCGGAAACAACATATAACAATTCCGGTAAGTCCTCATATGCATATTTCGAAATTGGTCCAGAACTGAATAAATGTTATGTTCAAGTTGTTAAACAGCAAGTTAAAGAGCACCAAGATGATCTACACGAAATTCTAGTCAAGTTACATATAAAGTTC
>JAHHZJ010007620.1:0-12013 GCA_021437245.1 Aegilops speltoides | reverse complement strand
CACCACCTATTTTTCCCTTGGGAGTCGCTCTCTTGAGGTCATCTTTTATTCAGCCCCGGGCCAATGCTTGTCTAAGTGTTGGTCCAAACTAGAAACCTTTCTGGCGCCCCCTCAAGGAAACTTGAGGTCTGGTTTTAGTTATGCGGATTGCTCATCCGGTCGTGGCTTGAGGCGAGATCTGTGGCTACTATCGGGATGTCGGCACGCCGAGGTCTTGCTGGTCTTGTTTTACCATTGTCGAAATGTCTTGATGTCTGGGATACCGAGTCGATCGGAGTGTCTCGGGTGAAGGTCTATTCCCGATGATCGCGAGAGCTTGTCATGGGCTAAGTTGGGACACCCTGCGGGGTTTAAACTTTGAAAGCCGTGCCGCGGTTATGTGGCGAGATGGGAATTTGTTAATGTCGGTTGTAGACAACTTGACACTTGATCCGAATTAAAGCGCATCAACCGGAGTGTGTGCCCGTGATGGTCTCTTCTCGGCGGTCCGGAAGTGAACACGGTTTACGTGTTATGTTTGGCGTAAGTAGGTGTTCGGGATCACCTCTTGATCATTGCTAGTTTCACGTCCATTCCGCTTGTTCTCTTCTCGCTCTTTACTTGCGTATGTTAGCCACCATATTGTGCTTGCTTTGCAACCTCACCACTTTCCCCTTCCTTTCCCATTAAGCTTTGCTAGTCTTGATACCCATGGTAATGGGATTGCTGAGTCCTCGTGACTCACGGATACTTCAAAACCAGTTTGCGGTGGCGCAATCAAGCTCAAGGAGGAGCTCGATGAAGATCTTGCCCTTTGTGTTGTTTTGTTCTAGTTGACCCGATGAGTGGAGCCCGGTTGGGGTCGGTCGGGGACCGTTTATGCGCATTTGGGGTCCTTCTTTTATTTTGGTTCCGTAGTCGGACCTTGATTGTATCTGGATGATGTAATGCTTTATTCATGTAATTGTGTGAAGTGGCGATTGTAAGCCAACTATGTATCTTTCCCTTATGTATTACATGGATTGTGCGAAGATTACCTCACTTGCGACATTGCTTTCAATGCGGTTATGCCTCTAAGTCGTGCTTGACCGTGGGAGATATAGCGCATCGAGGTGACAAGTTGGTATCGAGCCTTCCCGACCTTAGGAGCCCCTGCTGATCGTTTTTAGTGGCGAGTTGTGTCTAGAAAAAAATGTTTTGAGTCATTTAGGATTATATATATCGGAGAGTTTAGGAATTCTTTTTACTCCCCAGTCCTTGACCTTACGGTGAGGTATCTGACGTAGAGTTTTGACTCTTCTCTTCTCAAATTTCACTAAAAAATTTTTTAGGATCACCTGGTATCTTGGGATCGTTCGATATTCTTATGGCGAGAACATTGTCTTGGTTGCCTCGACATTTAGGGGTTGTGGCGGTGTCCGGGAGTTGAGCTCCGGTGTTGTCGTCATAATTTTATCGTTGCAGTTCTAGAATACACGAGTTTAATGCGCCGACATCGAAAATCTCTTTTATGCGTTGTTGGTGAGATAACCCCGCTAACCCGATCTTGAGGTGAGTGCGGGAGTATTGCCATGACTTGTATAACGGATGCTTTTGAAGGTTGAGGTAGACGATTTCGAAGGTTTCTTGGTTATGTGTTGACGGATGGATACAGGTGGATGTAGGGATTTATTAGTTTGTGTGAGATATATTGCTCCCTGTATCCCCAACACCAGTTGCATAACCGAAAGTTTGGGAGTTTCATAGGTGGGAATTCAAGTAGCTCTTAGGATATCTTTCCGACGGATGTATGATATGAAATTGGGGTTCGACGTCTAGTGGTCCGCCTATTCACGGTTGGTTTTCCAGTGGTCTCGTTGTGTCTTAAAGAGTCCTTGGCTATGCCGACTTCGGGCCTTCCATATGTCATGTGCACTGCCTTGTACATGATGGTGCTGTACGATTGAGCCCGTGTAGGCCCCACCACGAAAACTTCGGACGAAATCTCTATCATATGTTTGTTCCGGCTTATTCTGCAAGCCAATCCTTTGTTTTGTTTTAATTGTGGTATTCGAGTTGCTTCAATGTCAAGTGTTGATTCCATACCTTTCCGAAACGGTGTTCTCATGTTGCTATGTGAACACTAATCCTTTTGATCATCGAGATTGTCATGTCAATCCTTTTCAACCGGCGTGTTTCTCTTCAAGTGGATCCGATCACTTCAACATCAGCAAGACCAATTATCTTTTCTTCTCAACGGTGTTTGTTTCATCCGTCTCCAAGTTGCCTTTGTTTTTTCCGCCCCACCCTTTTTCTTCAAGGACACAGATTTCTTAATCAAGTATCCATTTATTCATGTGAAGTCTCTTCATTCTTTTCAATCAATGTTCTTATCCGGGGATTTTCCATGAAGATGCTCAACAGCTTCAAGTTCATCATCCTTCATTGTTGTTTCTTCTCCGGTGGATCCTATTCAAGCTTTCGATATTCATCATATTCCTCTCCTCATTTCAATGCTTCTCATGTCGGTGCACCTCTCAATCACTCACTTCTCGCCATTCATTTGTTATTCCGGAGTGCTCAAGATATCTCGAAGATTCGTGTTTCCACTATACATTCGTTCAAGCTCTTTCGAGATTGGTATCTCATTCAAGTCATTTAATTCAACCGGTGCAATATCTCTTTTATATCATTTCAACAGTGTTCTTTTGAGTGGGCCCTAACCCACAGGTCTTTTCCCAGGATCTTACCTGACTCTTCTATTTTCCCAGAGCTATCCTAAATTCTTCTCCAAGTTTGACGTAAGAATGAGTTATCATCAGTCAAATGCTTTTCTCCAAGATCTTTCAAATTCTTTTCATAGTTAGCTCAACCTCTTCACTTTTGATTTTTCCGGTGTGCCTCAATAATTCTTGGTGGTGTTTCTCGTTGTCATTCTCATCATTTGAAGACTGAAGAAGAGTTTCTCTTTAATCTTGCTCTATTCTCTTCAAGATTCATGGTTCTAGCTTCATGCTATCCTCATAATTGTTTTGATTGTGACAACTCTTTTCACCCATCAAGAGCATTTCATGAGTTGTTTCGTTTCTTTCCTCGAATGCCATCATGTCATAATTCTTTATTCTTAGCGTGTAGCCATCATTCTCCAAATCTTACCGGTGAATCGTTCAAATATCCTCTAATCAGTTCATGGTCTCTTCGTTCTCATGTATCTAAATCCCTTCAAGTATCTTCGTTTTCCTTTTCTCCAATTCTTCCCGGTGAATTGTGGTTTTGCTACGTTCATTTTCGATTCTTACGGTGGTTCTTTCAAGATCTCTCTTCCTTGTTCATCATATCAATTCATTTGTTGTTCCAATCCTACCGGTGGTTCGTTGAAGACCTTCTCAAGTTTTGATATATCTCTTTTAATCCTTTCTACGAGAATAAGTAGTATGCCAAATCCGTTGATTGTCATCAATTTAAATTGGTGAAGGATATGCATAACATAATTCTTATTTTTGTTTCATCCAAGTGATTAATTTCTTCTTTCCGGAGTTGTTCATCATATCACATTCTTGATTCGAGATGCTTCATCTTTTCTTTCTTCCGGAGTTCTAAGTTTTCCGCATTATCTCGTCGCGAAGCTCCATCTAAATCATTGCAAGGGTTCACCTTGTGTTTTCAACTTCCCTTTCTTTTATCATCCTTTTCTTACCGGAGTTCTGCATGGAGGCTCTACATGGTGATTCGTCAAGGATTCCTTTCATTCTCGAATTGTTCTTCATGATTTCTCTTGAAGTTATGACCCGCCAAGCGATACTCAAAAATAAACATGATGCTCAACACATGTTTTGTTTTGAGGAGCTCAAGTATTCTTATTCTTTCGTTACGGAGGCATTGTGATGTTGTGCTCTTCACCCATCACCTCATTTTGTGAGGGTCAAGTTCTTTTCTTGCTTATCCATTTAACCGGAGTGTTTTCAACTATGTTCATCTTCGTTGTCTTCTTTCTTTCATTTTGCTCAACCTCTCAAGGTTCGTGGTTTCACTCGTTCGTCAAAGAAGCAACTTAGTTTTACCTCTTATCTTCCTCTTCCGTTTTCCCTCCGGTGCCATCCTAGATCTCGGGACGAGATCCTCTCGTAGTGGTGGAGTGTTGTAACACCCCGGATCCGATGCGCCAGGTGTCTGTCAATTATTCGATGTTGTTGCCATGTCATGTGCTTGCGTGTTGCATTTTATCATGTCATCATGTGCATTTCATTTTGCATACATGTCCGTCTCATGCATCTGAGCCTTTTCCCCGTTGTCCGTTTTGCAATCCGGCACTCCTATGTCCTCCGGTGTTCCCTTCTTCCCTCTTTTCGTGTGCGGGTATTAAACTTTCTCGGAATGGCCGAGGTTTGCCAATGACCTTGGTATATACCCGTGAACCTTTGTCAAGTTTAGTGCCATTTGGAGGTCGTTTGGTACTCAGCAGTTAGCAAGATAACGTAATGTCCTCTTTTGTTTCAGCCCAACACCCTTCCAAAGTGGCCCAAAACCCATCTAACTCCTCTCCATGCTCTCGGTCGTTCGATCACGATCGCGTGGCAACCGCTCCTCATTTGGACTCTCCTAGCTCCCTCTATGCCTATATACACCCCCATTTCATTTGGATCAATTCCCCGAAACCCTAGCCCGCTCCTCTCCGCGCCGGACATGTCGGGACGGGCGGTTTATGTCCGCGGACACCTCACCCAGCCGAATCACGCGGCGCCACGTCGGCAAGCGCCGTCGCCTCGCCCACCCGCCGTCCGCCGTGTCGTCACAGCACACGCATGGCCTTGGCGCGTCGAGCCAGATCCAGACCCGCCCGGGCCAGTCGCGCCGCCGCCCGCCCGCATGCGCCCGCCGCCCGCCGTCGAGCTCCGCCCACCGAGTCTCGCGGAGCCCGACCCGCCGCCGCCTCCTCGCCCGCTCCGCCGTCGCCTCGCCGGCGACCATGCCGGGCTCTGCCTCCTCCTTCGCCGCCCGTCGCCCTCGGCCCCGCCGCCGGCCGCGCCATGCGACGCCCGCTCCGCCGTCGCGCGGCCGCCCGCTCCGCGCCGCCTCGGTGCCGCGCGCAGCTCCAGCCCAGCCGGCCCGCTCGACCCAGCCGGCGGCGGCCTCCTCCGCCCTACTGCCCTTGCGTCTCGGCCGAATCCGGGCAGCGCCGCCGGATCCAGCGACCCCGACCCCGTGGCCGTCCCGAGTCTCCCTCGCCCTCTCCGGCGCCCGTTCCGGCGAAACCCGCCGTGCCTCGGTTTTAGTGCAGCCTATGAGAGGTTGCCCCCGAATTCTTCCAAGTCCCTAGATTTCAGTGAATTTTCATGCATTTTCATCATGTCACATCTCCGCAACCGTGGCTCCGTTTTGGGCGTATAATAGGTCAAAATGTTCGCCTCGAAGAGTACATCATTTCATTCCATTGCATTATTTGCATTTGAGCTCATCTTGATGCCCGAAATGCTGTTGGAAGATAGCTTCAGATCGTTAGTTCCAGAATCTTATCAGTTCGAGCTCTTTTGTCATTTTTGCCATGATTTATGTGTGCATCCTATGAGTATGAGCTCTACATGAATGTTGGACTATGCCATGCCATCTTTCCAGAGGTGTTGACCTTGTATTTTTGTGAGTTGTGTGCTGAGTGCATTGAGCTTGTAAAGTAGGGTAGTTGCTGTTGTTGTTTTGCTAGACAGATTCTGTTATAATTTGATGCCATGTTAACATGCTTCCACTAATCATTCTATACATAATCGGGAGATGCTCTATAAACATGTTTTGATATACATGTCTTGCTCTATCCATTCATGCCCTTGGTTGCAATTATAGCCTGCTGGAACATGTTCATTTCTTGCTCCAAAGTTGCTTGAAAATGTTTCCTGGCAGATTGTTTGCATGAGAGTCAATTTTCACGGGGTCGTTGTAGTTGATCCGTGTATGCTATTACCTTGCTCTTGCCATTCTTAGCTTCATAAACATGCCTTCTTACTGTTGGTTGCCTTGCCATGCCATGTATTGCTCTGTAGTGAGTGGTTCGAGCTCACGAACATGCCTACTAATCGTTGTTTCTGCCATGTTCAAGTCTGTAATAAAACTTGCTATGTTTACATGGGTGCCATCATATTTTCTATGCCTTTTTGGCCTATGGTCAGTAAGGGTCTTTTGATATATGCAATTAGTAGTTTCATGCCATGCCTTTGTTTGCCATGATAAGTTCCTGTAACATGTTATTTCTGCTAAAGTCTGAAATTGTTATTACTTGTAATATCTCCATGTGTTTTTGAGCATGTTCTAGTTGTTTCTGGAAATAGCTCAGTGCTCATGTTTTGTAATGCTTTACATGTACTTCATGCCCATGCCTTTTGTTATGATGTTGGAATGCTGTAGCATATTGTTTTGATGCTCGTAAGATGCCTAGTTGCTGTTTTGAACAGATTGTTGCTATAACTTGTATAGTGTGCATGTGTTGAACCATTGCTCCGTTTTGAGTGTGCTCTATATGAAACTTGCTTGATTTTGCATGTAGTTTCATATTACCATGTTGCATCCTTGTTTTGATGTGGTTGCTTGATGTTTGGGTGCATTTTGCATCAATGCCATGTTTAAATTGTTTTGCTCATATCTTCTAGCCCATAGCTCCGAATCTAATGAACTTTATATGTAACTTGACTAGAATTTCGTGTAGATCATCTTGGTGCATCTTAACTTGCTGTTTAACAACTTGAACATAAGGTTTATTCAGTTCTGGACCCATTTCGAAATTTGCATATGAGGACTTACCGGAATTGTTATATGTTGTTTCCGGCCTCATTTAAACTTGCCTTGATGTGTTGTTCTTGTTTGCATCATCTCATGCCATGAGTAGCTTCATGTAGCTTGGTCATGCATCATGCTTGTTGTGCATCATGCCTTGTTCATGTGTGGTGTGTTTACCTATGTTGTGTGCTTCTTCTTGTTAGTTCCTGTTTCGTTGCGATCGTGAGGATTAGTTAAATGCTGCGTGTGGTCCATCTTCTTCATGGACTCGTTCTTCTTCCTTGCGGGATTTCAGGCAAGATGACCGCTACCCTGGATCTCACTACTATCATTGCTATGCTAGTTGCCTCGTTCTTTCGCTATGCTGCGCTACCTATTACCTTTTTGTCCAGCCATCCCATATTGCCATGAACCTCTAACCTTTGACACCTTTCCGATGCAAACCGTTGTTTGGCTATGTTACCGCTTTTGCTCAGCCCTTCTTATAGCGTTGCTAGTTGCAGGTGAAGTTGAAGATTTCTCCATGGTGGACAGGGTTTTTGTTGGGATATCACAATATCTCTTATATTATTAATGCATCTATATACTTGGTAAAGGGTGGAAGGCTCGGCCTTATGCAGTGTTTTGTTCCACTCTTGCCGCCTAGTTTCCGTCATACCGGTGTTATGTTCCCGGATTTTGCGTCCCTTACGGTCGGGTGATTTATAGGACCCCCGACAGTTCGCTTTGAATAAAACTTGTCCAGCAAGGCCCAACATTGCCTTTTACCATTTGCCTCACCACCACCTATTTTTCCTTGGGAGTCGCTCTCTTGAGGGTCATCTTTTATTCAGCCCCGGGCCAATGCTTGTCTAAGTGTTGGTCAAACTAGAAACCCTTTGGCGCCCCCTCAAGGAAACTTGAGGTCTGGTTTTAGTTATGCGGATTGCTCATCGGTCGTGGCTGAGGCGAGATCTGTGGCGGCTACTATCGGGATGTCGGCACGCCGGGAGGTCTTGCTGGTCTTGTTTTACCATTGTCGAAATGTCTTGATGTCGGGATACGAGTCGATCGAGTGTCTCGGGTGAAGGTCTATTCCTTCGATGATCGCGAGCTTGTCATGGGCTAAGTTGGGACACCCTGCGGGTTTAAACTTTGAAAGCCGTGCCGCGGTTATGTGGCAGATGGGAATTTGTTAATGTCCGGTTGTAGACAACTTGACACTTGATCCGAATTAAAACGCATCAACCGAGTGTGTAGCCGTGATGGTCTCTTCTCGGCGGAGTCCGGGAAGTGAACACGGTTTCTGTGTTATGTTTGACGTAAGTAGGTGTTCAGGATCACCTCTTGATCATTGCTAGTTTCACGTCCGTTCCGCTTGTTCTCTTCTCGCTCTTACTTGCGTATGTTAGCCACCATATTGTGCTTAGCTGCTGCTGCAACCTCACCACTTTCCCCTTCCTTTCCCATTAAGCTTTGCTAGTCTTGATACCCATGGTAATGGGATTGCTGAGTCCTCGTGACTCACCAGATACTTCCAAAACCAGTTTGCAGGTGACGCAATCAAGCTCAAGGAGGAGCTCGATGAAGATCTTGCCCTTTGTGTTGTTTTGTTCTAGTTGACCAGTAGTGGAGCCCAGTTGGGGTCGGTCGGGGACCGTTTGTCGCATTTGGGGTCCTTCTTTTATTTTGGTTCCGTAGTCGGACCTTGATTGTATCTGGATGATGTAATGCTTTATTCATGTAATTGTGTGAAGTGGCGATTGTAAGCCAACTATGTATCTTTCCCCTTATGTATTACATGGATTGTGCGAAGATTACCTCACTTGCGACATTGCTTTCAATGCGGTTATGCCTCTAAGTCGTTAACCCGACACGTGGGAGATATAGCTGCATCGAGGCGTGATAGTTTATTATCTTGAGCGGGTCTCCCAACCACCAACACCATTACGAGGCATACTTTGATGCCTAAGTCGAGAGACCACCGCATGATAAGAGGTATTCTATCAACATGCTGCACATTCTAGATCGAAGACACCTTTTAAGGTGATGGACACGATAGTAGAGACTATCAAGAGGACGCGCAGACCGAAGAGGTCGTGTGGGTTTGCTCCGCATATTCGGATGCTCATTAATGCCAAGTTTAGCGGGACACCTACATTTGGATAGACCCCACTTGCCACTGCAGCTGAACACGAAGATAACGAAGTTGTGATGGTGAGGATGCTCCACATCTGTCGAAGGATGTGCTAAGTCTGAAGCTGCCAAACAAGCTAAAGGCGAGAAGGAAGCGGCAAAGCCCAAGGCGTTGGAGAACAACTTCTTGAAGCCACTCGAGAGAATTGAGCTCGCTGGCCAGCATAGTGCAGTCTCGGGGAGAGCCTTGAGAGGATAGTTGAAGATAAGTTCCATGCTCTGGATGTCAAGCTGACTGAAGTGCAGGTCACCGTCAACAAGCTTGAGGCAGACATTGAGGAAGCTAAGAGGAAAGCGAGAACTCATGAAGGAGATGGAAGGTGATATGGTTCAGGATGACTATGAGCAGCCTCTGCAGTGCCCACAAAGCCCAGATCAGCTGCTATTCTGTGCAGACCCAGGCTACTACATCAGCACCTCCTACAGCTCCGTCGGTTCGGCACCAGCTCCGTATCCACTCCTCCAGCTCCACAGACTTCAGCGAAGCTTTTGCAGATGCAGCTATCTCCACTCCATCGGCAGACAGGCCGCCCAGCGGCGAGTCGGCGGCGATTAGCTCTATACCTTCGAACTTTTTGGTAACTTGTTGCCAAAGGGAAAAAGTGTATAGATCATAGGGATTCGAGAGAGAGTGCTCGTTTTGCTCTTTCGTTTGCGGTTTTCCTTGAGATACTTTTGAGTTCTTTGAGACATGTCGTGTGTTTGATACTCGTTTGCTCGATCTTGATGAGTGCTTGATCATCTTGTGCTTAATGTGTGCTTATTGCTTATCATATCCCATTCATATCTTGTATGATCACTTACTCATGTCTTGGTGATTTGGTGCATGTTATTCATTCTTATCATTTTATGCGCTCCACCAAGATGTATGTGACATGGAAGAGTGACCCATGATCCTAATCGATTGTGCATTTGCATTCAAGCATAAATCTTAAATAATGCACAAATTTAGGGGAGCTCTTGCTTATCACATACTTCTCAAAGCGGCGATGTTATTCATTGATTATATCATTTGTGAAGCTTTGATCTATATGTTGTCATCAATTACCAAAAGGGAGATTGAAAGTGCAACTAATCCCGGGTGGTTTTGGTAATTAATAACATATATATCATTGAACTAATCATTTCTTGAGAATATTTCAGAGTTCAGTGATATGGGTATGGCAATGACGATGATGTGGACCCTCAAAATGCTAAGGAAAACATTGGCAAAAGCTCAAGACTCCATTTTTGGTTTAGTGATCCAAGATCACATTGAGTCCATAGGAAAGCCAATACTATTAAAGGGGATGAGGTTATGGTGATGATCTGGTTGCTCTAAAGTGCTTAGTGATTTATCTCTCAAACTATCAGCAATCTTTCATTCCAACATAAACTCATAAGTAATCTCGGTCCCACCGATTCCAAACTCGAGACACTGCTGAGATGAACCACCTCAGCCATATAGCCAAACCCTAAAATTTGGATTTTCCGATTCCAAACTCGGTCATACGAAATTGGTGTTGCCAAGCTTACATAACCTATACGTACTCAAATCGGTGTCACCGAGATGAGAAAGTCGGTCCCACCGAGATTGGCAAACCCTAGACTTTGGAAGAATCGGACTAACAGAGATTGTCGGTGTAGCGGATGGTCTCTTCTGGGGAGTCCGGAAGTGAACACGGTTTCGGTTATGTTTGACGAAGTAGGTGTTCGGATCACCTTGATCATTGCTAGTTTCACGTCTGCTCCGCTTTTTCTCTTCCGCCTTACTTGCGATGTTAGCCACCATATTGTGCTTAGTCGTGCAACCTCACCACTTTCCCTTCCTTTCCCATTAAGCTTTTAGTCTTGATACCCATGGTAATGGGATTGCGAGTCCTCGTGACTCACCGTGATACTTCCAAAACCATTTGGGGAAAGAATAAGCTCAAGGAGGAGCTCGAGAAGATCTTGCCCTTTGTGTTGTTTTGTTCTAGTTCCAAGAGGGAGCCGGGGTGGCGGGACCGCTTTCGATTTGGGGTCCTTTTTTATTTTGGTTCCGAGTCGGACCTTGATTGTATCTCGATGATGTAATGCTTTATTCATTAAGTGGAAGTGGCTTGTAAGCCAACTATGTATCTTTCCCTTATGTATTACATGGATTGGCAAGATTACCTCACTTTTAAATTGCTTTCAATGGGTTATGCTCGTGGTTACACGGGAATAGTGCATCGAGGGCGGATTTTATTATCTTCGTGGTCTCCCAACCACCAACACCATTTCCGAGGCATACTTTGATGCCTAAGTCGAGACCACCGCATGATAAGAGGGTATTCTATCAACATGCACATTCTAGATCAAGACACCTTTTTGGTGATGGACCTATAGTAGAGACTATCAAGAGGAAAGGCCAACTTAAGAGGTCGTGGGTTTCCCATATTCAGATGCTCATTAATGCCAAGTTTGGCACGGACCACCGTTGGATAGACCCCACCCACGCAGCCCGAAACCAAGATAACGGTTGTGATGACGAGGATGCCCCACATCCGTCAAGGATGTGCTAAGTCCGTGCCAAACAAGCTAAAGCGGAAGGAAGAGAAAAAGCCCAAGAGCGTGGGCCCTTGGCCACCAGAGAATTGAGCCACGCCTCCAGATGGCCTTGGAGAGCCTTGAGAGGAATTAAGATAAGTTCCATGCTCGATGTCAAGCCGACAAGGCGGTCACCGCCAACAAGCTTGAGGGAATTGAGGAAGCTAAGAGGGAGAAGGCGAACTCATGAAGGAGATGGAAGGTGATATGGTTCAGATGACTATGAGCAGCCCGGCCCACAAAGCCCAGATCCCTGTATTCCTGATACCCTTTACTACATCAAGACCTCCTACAATTGGGGCCCAAAGACTACCCCAAGATTCACTCCTCCATCCCAATTCAGAAGTTTTGCAGATGCAGCTATCTCCACTCCCACGCAGACAGAGCCGCCCAGAGTCCCGAGCAATTAGCTCTATACCTTCAACTTTTGGTAACTTGTTGCCAAAGGGGAGAAATTGTATAGATCAAGGATTCGAGAGAGAGTGCTGTTTGCTTTTCGCTTTGGGTTTTCCTTGAGATACTTTTGAGTTTTTGAGACATGTCGGGTGTTTGATACTACGCTTGTTTT
>JAHHZJ010007619.1:0-10630 GCA_021437245.1 Aegilops speltoides | reverse complement strand
GATAGAATGCGGCGGATCGATGCACTACGCCGATCTGCAAACGCCTCGAGAGCTCCAAATGCGGTAAGTGTAAGGTAGTTTACATTAACATGCTTGCTTTGCATGAAAAATGCCTTACCCACCGCTATTTGCTTCACATCCTCAACCTCCTCAAGGGCCTTATGGGCCTCGCCTTGGCGGCTTTGGCACTTTCGAGAGCTGAGGCAAGCTCGACTCTCGAGTCTTGAGTCACGCCCAAACTCTCATGCTTCTCCATGAGAGCCTCGGAGCTCTTGCGCATTTCCGCCACCCGCTCTCCCTCGCTTCGCTGTTCCGGCGTCAAGACTGTGTTCGGCCATGACAACGCTCCTTCTGGCTGCCACCTGCTCATGGCCCCGCAATACCCATATTATCCTTGTTCATTTTATTGCAACCAAAATCCTTTTCTCAGAAGGTAATTATTCAAAGTGGTGTTATCACCTTCTTTGTCCTCGAGCTGCTTTGGCATGGCCGAGCTCTTGCTCGACCGCCGAGATCCGCTTAACACATCGACCTCCGCCGCAAGGCAGAGAGGTCAAATAGAGCCGCAAACCCATATTGACATATTTTAAGCAACCTCACAGATATCTTGTTAGATCCTCATCCGCTTTTCTTTCCAACACCGAACCGAGCATCGGGCTACTGTCTATGCGGTATTACATTACATAATTTTAACTTACCTCAAAGCTTGTTAGAAGGTTGCTGCAGCTTCGTCAGCCCGCCTTGGCGAGCCGAACCTTTCAATCACCGCACTCATGATAGTGCGGTGTTCTTCCTCGATGGAAGCGCCTTTAAGCGCCCAACAGTTATCCGCGCCCGGTTGATCGGAGGTCGCCGTGTCACGGTTGAGGGAGTCCTGACTAGGGGTGTCCGGACAGCCGGACTATCATTATCCGCCGGACTCCAAGACTACTAAGATACAAGATTGAAGACTCGTCCGGTCCGGATGGTACTTTTATGGAAGGCAAGCTTGGCACGGATATGTAGATCTCTACCATTGTAACTGACTGTAATTCCTAGCCCTCCGTGTCTATATAAACCGAGCTTTGTCCGAGGGACAACATACATTACAACAATCATACCATAGGCTAGCTTCTAGGGTTTAGCCTCCTTGATCTCGTAGATCTCACTTTGTACTACCCATATCATCAATAATTCAAGGATCGAGGTTTTACCTCCATCGAGAGGGTCTAACCTGGTAAAACATTGTGTCCTTCGTCTCTGTTACCATCCGCTTAGACGCACAGCCTGACCCCATCCAGAGATCCGCCGGTTTTGACACCGATATTGGTGCTTTCATTGAGTTCCTTCCGTCGCCACCGACAGAGCGGATGTCTCCACCCGCCTTCAAAGACGGGTATTCGCCGGAGGGCTGGCCGCCGCCAAACTATCCGCTTGGTGGTTTTCTATGACCACCGCCACGCCGCTCGCAATGACTTTCAAGTCGTCGGAAGTAATCTGCACACAGTCCTAAAGCTGTTGTACGCTTGATCCAATAGAGTCTCGTCTCGTTAACTAGCTCTGGATCGCATCACCTCGCTCGAGTCGCCACGGTACTACAACCAGATTGGGCTTAAACCGATCCGAGAGAGATTAACTTCCCTGTGCCACCCACCACGCCACAGTTGGTAGAGGAGCAATACGCAATTTGCTGCGGTGGTTGAAAACAATTGCGGTCCGGATTCCCCAACCTCCATGCCGGATTCTCGCTAAGGGGACGGATTTCGATCGGTAGCATTGAACTTAAAATCATGCATCGCTTCTCGACTCACCGGATTGTGTCCAAGCAACCAAGCTTTCAATTCGAAACCTCGCCTTTGAGCCCAAAGATGGCGTAGGATCCGGATTTTATTCCACCCACCCACCCGCATATATGCGTATCTATCTCTACGGCAAGAGCCAAATGTAAAGAGACATCATTATCGATGCTGATTCTCCGGTTATGGATGTGATAAAGGACTGCCGAGAGGAAAACGCATCTCAATCTTCTCGTAATAACCGCATTTGACAGAATCTTAACGCCATTGATCGTCGCAGAATACACGCTTCACCGACCAAGGCCCATAGTACGTAGTATCAGGCGATGGAAAGCTTCCAAAACTCGAAAATCAATTTTGGGATAATCCGCCTCAAACCCAAATCCGCAGAAAGGGTTTCATACACTCAGTTCTCCTGCATGCAAAACGAAAAAAAAAACTCAACAAGGGGAAACGGAACTGTATCGAGGGATGGCTCAATGGACCTCAGAACTTCATAGCATGCAGAGGAGCCGCCTCCAACACATAGCCTTCGAAAGCATGTTGATATTACGGCAGGTCAAAGTGGCGAAGAGCTTCAGTCCGGAAACCACTCCAACAATACCAGCACGGTATCAATAGTTTTCGAGACCTTCGCATCAAACATATGCTAAAAGCGAACAATCCGGGAACTCATCAAGTCTACCAAGTAGCAACAGCAAATCCATGGAGTGACATATGCCTATTACCTTCAACGCCAAATGACGAGCCTAAATTCCGAATAAACCAGAGCACCAAGCAAGTACCGGTTAGTCCCATAGTGGACGGCTGAATCGACAAAAGTCCTCATGGATGGCGGCAAATGACTAAACCTCATTTACGAGGAAACTCAAGAAAATGGAAATCGATTGAGCCAGATGAGCGGCAAAGACAACCTTTAGAGGAATAATCCCTAGCCGGAAGTTGCCACAACCGAAAAATCACACTCGATGTGGTGTTCGCCTCCTGACAATTACAGATCCAAGAAGTCACGCCCAAACCCTCCCTTCAAGCAGCCGGGTATCACGCCATATTAGGACGAGAGGCATTCACAATTTTTCAAGCAGCACCTCATTACGGGTACATGAAGCTCAAAATGTTCGGCCTGGGCCTGAATCACTTTAGCTAGTGATCCTACATAGCACTCGCTACCGAAAACAAGACAGCCGTGACTAGCCCTCGAGGTACTATCCAAGTCTTAGCGGCAGAGAACTCACCGCTGCAAGGCCCACGGTGAACAGGGACGTGTGATACTCGATAA
Source organism: Aegilops speltoides (assembly GCA_021437245.1). Lineage (NCBI taxonomy): Eukaryota > Viridiplantae > Streptophyta > Magnoliopsida > Poales > Poaceae > Aegilops > Aegilops speltoides. Next base: position 7,576 of record JAHHZJ010007619.1, on the reverse strand, counting down.
AGATCCAAGTCCACCTCCTTCAAACCAGCAGATGAAATAATAAAATTCCGTGTCCATCCAACGGACCTAACAAAGACGGGCTCCATTAGGGCACAATTGAACTCCGGCAGACGCCAGACTACGCGAATTCCTTCGGGAAAATTGGGATATCTTTCGCTCGCATCCTTCTGACATGCCCTGAATCCCACGCAGGTTGGCGTAATACGCCAAACATCCTAAAAGGATTTAAGCCACCAAACAGCTCTTCGCGATTTTCCAACCCAAAAGACAGGTAATGGAGAAGAGCTAGCTAAACTATTGGAAGCCGGATTCATTAGAGATATCAAACATCCGGATCGGCTTAGCAAATCTGTGATGGTACCAAAGAAGGATAACCGTACGCCTGCGTGTCGATTTCTAAAGACCTCAATAAGGCTTGCCTAAAGGATCCTTCCTCCCTCAAGATCGATCAAATTATCGATGCCACAGAAAAGGCACAATTCGTTGTGCTTCCGGACGATACTCTAGCTATCATCAAATCAAGATGGCGGAAGGCATCGCCGCAACGGCATTCATCACTCCATATGACCATTCTCGCTTCAACACGATGCCCTTCGACTTAAAAATGCCGCGCAACATATCAGCGATGATTCAAAACATGTCCGCCACCCAGATTGGCAAAACAGTGAGAGCATACGAGACGACGAGTCGCAAAACAAAACACATCGAAACTCTAGTAGACGATTTGAGGCTCACATTCCAAAACCTCGTGAGCATATGACATCAAGCTGAATCCGAAAATGCTGCTGCGCATCAGCCGAAAGTCTGGGGCTTCATCAGATCCGTAGAGGAATTGAAGCAAACCCGCCAAAATCCGAGCTCACACAGCTTGGATATTCCAAAGGACCTCAAACAAATACAAAATTAACAGATGCGTGGCAGCCTTTAAGCCGCTTTATCTCCGCTTAGGAGAAAAGGCGCTTGCTTTATCGCCTCCTCAGCGCAATCAACACTTTGAGTGACGGATGCCGCCACCGCCGACTCAAGAAATAAAGGCCATATCGCAACAACCGTCCCGGGTGCGCCACTCCTGCAACCAATGTTGTTATACATCGCAGCAACACATCAAGTTGTAAGCGCGGGTCCTCGCTTTCGAACGAGACGTAAGGGCATAAATTCTCTTCAAAAACCAAGGTATTATGTATCCACCGTGTTAACCCCTCGCAAGATCTCTGCTACACGCACTATCGAAGATAGCATATGCGGTGTTCATGGCGCTCCGAAGCTCCGCACTACTTTCAAGAGTGTTCGATAACAGTGGCCTCAAGTACCACTCAATGACATTATAAATAACCGCGACGCAACGGCAGGATTGCAAATGGGCCATTGAGCTTCTTACCATTCGACATAACTTCTACAAACCTCGACGAGCTATAAAGTCACAAGTTTTGGCTGACTTGTCATTGAATGGACCAAGCCAAACTCCTAAAGAGTACGGGCGATACTCCAATTGGACTATGCATTGACGGCTCCAAAATGTTGGCCGGATCGGGGCTGGCGTCATATCGACGCCCCCAACCGGAGACACAGCCCAAGATGTACTTCAAATAATGTACACGACTCCAACAACGCAGCCAATCACGAGGCCCTGTTATATGGTTCCGATGGCGGTCTCCATGGGCATTCAACGCCTAGAGGTGCGCGATTCAAACCTTGTAATATCCCAAATAAATGGAGACTTTGACGCCAAGGATCCAAAATGGCAGCATATCGCAACGCTGTCCTCAAAATGTCAGTTCGTTTGAAGGACTGAATTCCATCACATAGCCCGAGATAATAACCAAGGGCCGACGCTCCCGCACGATCGGTGCGAAACGTGATGCTGTCCCTCCAAATATCTTCTCGAACGGCTCTTCAAGCCATCCGCATTATGGGAAGAGGAGATCCAAAGCAGATAAACCGAAAAGAACCGCATCAATCGATGATTCAGCGATGACATAACACCTTCAGCCCACGCCATAATGGCAGTAATCGCCGCTATGGATGTAACCTTTCCTAGCCTACTTGCTTAGGCAGCAGAACTTCCCAAGACCAAAACGAGGCCCGCTGCATAGTCCGGCGATCAAAAGCCTACAAGGTCCATGAGGGAGAACTTTATAAGAAAAGTACAACCGAGTCCTTCAAAGGTGTATTCAAGAGGAAGGGCTAACCCTCCCGGCTGAAATTATGCCGACTAGGGCGGACACCACGCAGCAGCCCGGCCCTTGTAGGAAAGGCATTCCAGACAGATTTTATTGGCCGACCGGCTCAAGTGACGCACAGACTTGGTCCAGCGATACGCTGGTTGTCGCTTTTGCTAATCGTAGCCATATGCCACCCACCGCCTCAAAACCATACCCATTACCACGGCCGTCATGTCGGGGCTTGACATGGTTGGACCCTTAAAGGGGGGAACCCACAAGCAAAGGTACCTATTGGTCATGGTTGATAAATTCACCAAATGGATAGAGGCCAAACCAGCTTAAAACGGCAGAGTCCGGACCAGTGATAGACTTTATATCGTGGTGGTACATCGCTACGGAGTCCCCACAAGCATCATCACCGATAACGACATGACTAACTTCACACCGGATGAGGTTAAGTCATGGTGCAAAAATATGGGCATCAAGCTCGACTATGCTTCAGTTTATCACCCTCAAACCAACGGTCAAGGGAAAGAGCAAATGGTCTAATAATGAGCGGCATTAAACCCGTTTAGTAAGGTCACTTACTAAACCGACACACAATGGGTCGAGGAGCTCGACCAGACTGGGGGCTGCGGACAACGCCCAACCGCATTACCGGATTCACACCATTTTTATGGTATACGGCGCAGAGGCAGTTTGCCTCTGCGACATTATTCATGACTCACCTCGGAAGCGCATGTATGAGGGAAAGAGAAGCCGAGCTCGATCGGCAGGACAGCTTGGACACATTGAGGAAGAACGTGACGTCGCAAGGCTCGCTCCGATTTTATCAGCAGCAGGCCAAGATATCAAAGCAGAAGTACGGGCCAAGACTTACAACGCTGGTGAACTAGTTCTACGCCACGCCGACAAGAAAAAGGACAAGCTCAAGCCTAAATGGAGGGCCCTTCATTATCGATCAAGTAATGACCGCGGAGCATACTGTTTACGAAATGCGCGGATAACCGACTCAGCCGAACCCATGGAACAGAGCCCGCCCGACGATTCTATGCTTTAGCGCCGACTAAGAGTTCTTCCCTTCCCATCCAAACTTTTACACTTCGCTGTCTTTTTGTTTCTTTTTATATCCTTTTATTCAAAGCCCTTACGGGCCTATTTCCGATTCTTTATATACGCATGATGTGCCATCCGCACTCATTATTCCTGGGGCTTTCATTACGGCTCAATTATACGGGTTTTATACCCGCACATGTGTCAAGCTTCCACATGTACCTTTTACTCGCCATTATATGCATCGATATGACTTAAGTTTTGGCTGTCGGGTCTGTCGCCTCGTGCTTACCCCTCACGCTCCCATTGTTCGGCTAGGAGGTAAAGGGAGCACCTTCCGATTGTTATCGCTGGTCACCGGATGTGTACCTCAGATCGGGTGAAGCCGAAAGCTAGCGTTTTAAGGGAATATTCGTCGGTGATTTAAAAGATGACTTTTTACCTATTTTATCTATCTCACCTCTGATGTTTTATCGCTTTTGCAGTCCGGACATGCACTTCAGGGCATGCCTCCAAATAAAGGAACCCTTAACGAACTATTCTCCCCGAAGATGTTTCTTACTAACCATGTAATATAACATAACTAGTTGGGCACTTGTCCGATAAAGCACTAATGACCCCTACGCTCGGTCTCCATGCATACCACGGTTGTGTCTCAAACCAAAGAGGTATTCGACACACTCCCACTCTAGGGTCCCGAGGTTGAAGCGGAAAGGTTGGCAAAGACAAACGATCTACAATCCGCAAGAAGGCATTTTACATGTCACTTTAAAGGATAACACATACATTGTCAAATTCTATTGATTGTATTCCTCCTCAATCCCGCCTAATAAAGTGTCTAGTTTACAGCTGCGTTGGGAAAATTCTAGCAGCCAACTCTTACTTGGCAGCACACTAAACTCACAGGATCTCCTTCCCATCGGGCCCCACCAGTCCAACTTCGCCATGTGGTTGGGATCCGCCTTCTTGTACCGCTGGCTTCACCATGGCCCAAGCCTCCTCGGCACCTCGGTGGCAAGCCGACATCTTCCACAAACGGAAGCTGCCACAAGACTTCCCCGAGCTTCTCCGCGAAGCTCCCCGAGGCCCGGGTAGGGTGAGGGCTGGCCATAAAGCCTCGAACGACGCCGCCATTGCCTGCCGAACTCGCTCGAGTAGCCGCAATAGCTTCGAAGTTGATCACCTGCCGATATGGGCATCTCCTCCGGCAGGACGACTCCGTGAGTATACCTACAAGACAAATCATGTCAACATTTCCTCGCCAACCTTCTTCTTTTCAAAAGAGTCCGCCTAGCACTTACTATAAATGCCGCCATCGGCCGCCGATTCTCCTTAATGGAGTCGGACAGCTCGGCCTCGAACGCCTTCTTTCACTTTCTCCGAGCTTGCCATGGCATCCGGAGCTTGTTCTTTCCGTGAACCCTATTCAAAGCACACTCGCTGCCTTTAGCGGGCCAGAATGCTTGCCTGTCCGGATCTTGTCCGCGGTACCTCGCAATGTCATTATTAGACTTGCGCGCGCACGCCGACATACGCTTTATGTTTATTAATAAAATGTGTTACCAGGAGAGGTCTTTGTTCTCCGCCCGCGCAAGCGTGCCCTCAAGCTGGGCCTTGCAATCTTGCAGCTCCCGTGACAGCTGGAGTTCTTCTCTGTAAGAGCTCGATTTTCAAATGATCCTTAAATCAGTTAGTATAAACTACTTTAAGTCTCGGAGCTACCGTATATAACCATTGAAATTCCCTCACCCGCGTGTGTTCTACATACTGCCTCCGTGGCTCGTAAAACCATCTTGAGCGGCACGGAGATGCGCTGGCTCCCGTTAAAGGCATCCAACGCCTCGGGGAAAAGCACGCTCATTTAAATATCGTCTGGGCGGCGCGCTATGGTTCATGGCACCTCCACCTCAGATTTGGTGGCGGGATGTCCGTCGGCATCCTCCGCTGGAGGAGGATCCGCCCTGCTTTTGCGCTTGGCTCCCCCCTCCGTGCCGGGCTACCGAGCTCTCGCCGGTGTTGGTCGGATCGGCAATTCCTGCGGCCGCAGTCTCGCCGAGCGCTTTTTCTCCCACAAGGATCATGAGCACTCAGACGCTTTCTCAACGTTGTTCGAAAATTCGAATACGAAGCTATACCTTTGCGACGATGCTTCCATCGTTTCACGCTTCCTTTCCCTCCAGCTCTGCCGGTTCGGACGGCCGTTGGTCGTCGCCACCTGAGTTCGGCTCCGCCAGAAAGGCGCCTCCCGCAAAATACCACTATTCACATAGGTCGAAATGGGCAGGAAGATATAACCGGTGTTCGGACTTCGTCGCGGTCACCTGGAAGCGGGACTTAGTCCGGGGTAGTTCGGCGTAATGGGCAACCAAAGTATTGTCTATGCTGAGCCAAGGGATACACCCCCGTCGATCAGCTCCACCTCGATGTCCGGTCTCTTCTTCGGAGGCCGGATCCAGTGGATCCTTCTCGATCCTCAGTGTCATGGAGGTGACTCACCATGTCTCCACAACCCCGACGTAGATCTCATACCAAGACATATATGTAAGAAGTTTAAACTTCAAAGCATGGGTAGAGCCCTTCAAGGTGTTCACTTACCCATCCTCTAGGGTTGATCATGCGAAAACCCATTCAAAGGGTTTGTTCAAGGAAGTCCTCCTTTCCCTTTGTACAAGCTGGATGTGGATCTTTACCAGATCCTCTGTTGAATCCGCCCTTTAGCGTGCCAGTGTCGGTGGCATCGCCTTCCCCGCTGAAATCCCACATGGGTGGCCTTCAGATTGTAGTGGCTGCACCTCGCTGATGGTGTAGTCGCTGCTGACTCCAATCATGGTCAAACGAATGAGCTATTAATCTTATCTCGCCCATCAAATAATGGACGCCTTGTCTTCCTCCAATCGGGGCTCATGGGCGCCACCGAGGCGCTTCTTCAAGGGAGCAGCACTAAACTCCGGAGGCCGATCCGGACTGGTCCGCAATGAGCTGCCTCCTATATAAAACCACCCGAGGGCGCTCGGACGCCTTCTTGGGAGTGCCGGATAGGTATGAGGCAAAACAGCCTCTTCCACAAAGCAAAATGGGGTTCGATGCCTGTGAATAGCTCGAAAGAGCTACGAGCCGCGATATGCAGCATGAGGCGGGCGTGAGGTGGTGGAGCTGGAGTCCGAGAACTTCAGAGCCCGGAGGAATGGATATATTGAAATCCGAGCCCCTTATCGATAGGGGACAAAGCACACCCGCCCCTTATTGGGGCTTGGGGTGTCCTCCGCCTCCCACCTTGATAGCAACCAGTCCGCCCGATCGAACTATGAAGGCCGGAGGAGAAATCCTCCATTTGGAGCTTCACTAGCTCACAGCGAAATAGAGCACCTCCTCCACCTCGCGTGGGCTGGGAGCGCGTGAAGAAGAGCCGCCGACGATCCATGATGGAATGGATGCACCCTATCCAAGAGGAACTCAAGGTCCCACCAAGGATAGACCAAGATATTGAAACGCTTTTGCAAGCTGGATATCATTACATCAACATTACATAGTAGATGGGGATATATAAATAAGGCATACAATGCCACATGAATACAACATCACATCATATAAGAGATCAACATCCACTACGGATGATACATAAACGTAAACTCAAACAATATCCACCTCGCTAGCCCAGCTGCCAACCCGAACCTATCCTCGAACGAAGAAGAAGCGGAAGAAGAACTCAAAGCAAGCAAGCATCGCTCGGCCATGATCATCGCAAAACCTGTACTCGAATCGTTGTTAGTAATCAGGAGCCACGAGGATCAAAGAATCCCATTACCATGGGTATCAAGACTAGCAAAGCTTAATGGGTAAGGAAATGGATAAGTGGTGAGGTTGCAGCAGCGACTAAGCATGATATGGTGGCTAACATACGCGAATGAGAGCGAGAAGAGAAACAAGCGGAACGGTAGTGACCTAGCAATGATCAAGAGGTGATCCTGAACACCTACTTACGTCAAACATAACCCAGAAACCGTGTTCACTTCCCGGGCCCCGCCGAGAAGAGACCATCACGGCTACACACACGGTTGATGCATTTTAATTCGGATCAAGTGTCAAGTTATCTACAACCGGACATTAACAAATTCCCATCTGCCACATAACCGCGGCACGGCTCTCAAAGTTTATACCGCAGGGTGTCCTAACTTAGCCCATGACAAGCTCTCGCGATCAACGAAGGAATAGACCTTCTCCCAGAAGACCCGATCAAGGTAAAACAAGACCAAGAAGACCTCCTCGCGGCCGACATCCCGATAGTAGCGCCAGATCTCTGCCTCGTGCCACGACCGGATGAGCAGTCCGACAACTAAAACCAGACCTCAAGTTTCTTGAGG
>JAHHZJ010007617.1:0-19216 GCA_021437245.1 Aegilops speltoides | reverse complement strand
TAATCATTACATAAAGAGGCTCATGAACCCAACAAGTTGATATTAAACTTCACAAAAGTTCACTCAAGTACTCTAGTTACTCGATCATCATCAACTAATAAGATGAGCTAGCTAGCTACTTAAAAACTAATCTTCAACAAGTAGTATGCCAAGCTGGATCAGCTTATTTCTAGCCCTCTCCTTCTCTTCGAAATGATCTATGTCCATCTTGGTGAATCCTCTCACCCCGAGGCGTCTCCTATCCTCCTTCAGTTTATCCCGATCTTGACGAGGTCTCGTCCCTAAGCTGATTAGTCTCCTGTCACGGCGAACAGCATCCTTGCGTAGCTCTTTAATCTCCCCTTTAGATCGTCATTTGCCTCTTGCACGCTCTTGATGACATACTCAAAAGTGTTTAAGAATTCATTGTTGGCCATGTCCACATCACACACCGACTTGTTGTTGCCTCCAGAATTGGCCATGACCTACAAACACATCTTGTATATATACGATCAAGATAATATGCAATGTAAAATAGTTCATGTGTTGGAAAGATATGATTTGTAAAGTTTCATTATAAAATACTTGGTGTGAGCTGTATCAAAATAGAATCAGATACTTTTATAGTGAATAGTGCATGTGTTGGAAAGACATGATTTTGTTAATTAAGTAGAATAGATAAAATTATGAATCTATTTTGATAAATAAGATATAGCAAACAGATTTCTGCACATACACATACTATCATATATAAGAATAACTTATGTATGCAAAGCTATCTGATTTGCATATGCCAGTCAACCAATACATAAATGTGTAAAGAAAACTAAAATGATAACTTTGAAGAATATACATAACACATTCTATAAATTTCTATTAAACTAGCTCAGATCCGCCAAGCGGAGGGAGACACAATAGCAATCGGATGATTATCACTACAATTTCTGGTCGTTTACGGTGTCATGTGACGAAGGAGTGGATCTAACCTTGGTGCGGTGAGGCGGTGGCGGGCGGGCGACTTTGGTCCAAGGGAGTTGTGTCTCTGACCGGGCGGGTGGGTGCAAAATGAGAGCGAGTGGTGGACTTAGGTATTTTACTAGGTTATTGTCTGGCTGGATAAATGGCAACGCCATAGCTAATCACATGCCAAATAAAAAGAAGACTAAAATTAATAAAAGACTTGACAAAATAAAAGACTCAAAATTTGAACTGATGGTAAAAATAAAATTCCTAAAATGATAAAAAGGTAAAAATAATGATGACAAAAAGCATAATATAATTATATACCATGATGCAGTAAAGAAAAAGAACGCCAAAACTAACAAAATAACTAGGGCGGCAAAAAATCATCACCAACACCAGTGGTTTCCAAATGAGTTAAATACACCATGAAAGTGCCTTAGCTTGTCCGTTATGGTCTGTTTAGTGCCTAAACTTGTAAAATACGTAAAAGTGGTGCTATAATTTGTCGATGATGCATATACGGTGCCTTGCCCGTGATGCCGCCATATGTGTCATACTTGTCATGAAAGTGTCAGAATCTTTATTCTTTTTTATCATTGTGTAGTTCAAGAGGTAAACACGAACTTTTTCAAAATTTATTGGATTTAAACAGTTCAACATATATTATAAAATATTGTGCAAATTTTTATTTTTGTGTAATTTTGTATTTTTAAAATTGTTCAGTGTGTATTAAAAATAATTGAAATACAAATATATTATAAAATATTCCACTCATTTTTAAATACTGATTTCACTCAACACAAAATATATATTTGAAAGTACATCTCACTTCTTTCAAGAAACTAATTTCACTCATTTCAAAAACACATTACACTCACTCAATTGAAATACTCTATTTTACTTGTTTCAAAAAAGTGATTTCACTCATTACAAAAGATTGATTTCACTTGATTTCACTAGTTTTAGAAAACACATTGCACTCACAATATACACACTCAAATAAGGAGTTTCACAAATAATATTTCAATTTTAAAACTATTTCACTTGCTTAGAAAATATCATTCAAATAAAACTTATTTACTCATTTTGGAAAACTGATTTCACTCATTTGAAAAATGCTAATCTCACTAGTTTCATTTGAGAAGACATGCTTCAATTATTTTAAGGACCTAATTTCACTCATTTAAAGAGCAATACTTGTTTCAATAAGCTAGTATGTTTGACATATAAATGAAACGGAAATGCTTGAACAAAAACAACTTCACAAAAGAAATACTGAAATATGGATCTTTGGAAATATGGTATTTCAATTTTTAAAAATAGTAATTTAAACCAGTTTAAATATATTCAAGTTGGTCTTGTTCTATAGATCATGTGTCAAGGAATTTGAATATATAGAAAATTTCAGTAATAGAACATTATTGTAAAAGATATTGGGCATCTAAAATTTTAGACAAAGATGAAATGCATGGAGTTGTTTTGGAGAGAGAGGGTGAATATGCTGCATGCATGTGCACCCTACACTAAAAAAAGTGTTACTCCATTGTTGACATGGACCAACTTGGCTGACACAGATTTGAGTATTAACAAAGATACATGAGATGGATGCCACAATACAAATGCTATACACATGCAGTGGGCCCCTACCACACGAATCTCAAAGTAAATGTAAGCTGGATGATGAGCTAGCGCAACCGCTAGAAAGCACATTGCGTACGATTTGCTCGTTTGCACACACACAATCAAAAGGTTCATAGCTGAATAGTTGATTATTCTCAAACAAAAAAACTGAATAGTTAATACTACCAAAATCAGACCTTCCAGCAGCAAAACTGAAGACGTACTTGGACTGGACCTCTTCGGCGTGGACGTCGCCCTAGTTCGCTGGAAAGTGTTCGGCCTCCGGGCTCCGGCTGCCTTCTTCTACTGCTTCTTGCTGGATATGGCAGGGCCGGAGCGGGTTGAATCTCAGGTCAGGCAACATCATCGTGGCGTCTGTCCCCAACCAGGGCGTGGCGGCTGCGGTATCCGATCAAGCCGAGCCAACTCGGAGGACCAAGCGGGCGTAGGACTCGGTGGCCGTCTGGTATTACCGCACAAGATTTGGTTTGCAGCCAGTCCTGCACAGAACATTTTCCGAATATGACGCGAACGAAGATCTCGACTCGGAACGTGTGAGGGGTGCGAGCGTACGGGCCTTCCAACCGGAGTCGGCCGTGCCTCCCTTCAATAAAGGGTCTCCAGCTCACCACAACAGCAACGCAAATCAGCGCTCGACAACATCCAACGAGAGTAGTAATACACCAGAGACGCAGCAAGTCCATCGACCAACGAGAGTTGAAGGCCATGGCGTCGAAGAAGGCGGCGAACCGGCTGGTGGTGGAGGAGGCCACCACCAACGACGACAACTCTGTCTGCAATCTCCACCCCGACACCATGGAGAAGCTCTCCATATACAAAGGCGACATCGTGCTGCTCAAGGGCAAACGCCGCCACAACACGGTCTGCATGGCACTGCCCGACGACACCTGCGAGGGGCACAAGCTCAGGATCAACAAGGTGGCCCGCTCCAACCTGCGCGTGCGCATCGCCGACGTCGTGTCCGTGCACCTGTGCCACGACGCCAAGTTCGGCAGACGCGTGCACATCCTCCTCTGGACGACACCGTCGAGGGCATCACGGGGAACCTCTTCGACGTCTACCTCAAGCCCTACTTCGTGGACGCCTACCGCCCGCTCCACAAGGGCGACCTCTTCCTCGTGCGCGGCGGCATGCGGAGCGTCGAGTTTAAGGTCATGGAGATCGACCCCGCGGTGGAGTACTGCATCGTGGCGCCCGACACGGAGATCTTCTGCGAGGGCGAGCCGGTCAAGCGGGAGGACGAGGAGAGGCTCGACGACGTCGGCTACGACGACGTGGGTGGCATGGGGAAACCGCTGACTCTCATCAGGGAGCTCGTCGAGCTGCCACCAGGCATCCGCAGATCTTCAAGAGCATTGGCATCAAGCCTCCCAAAGGCATCCTCCTCTATGGCCCTCCCGGGTCCGGCAAGACGTTGATCGCCCGTGCGGTGGCGAACGAGACCGGGGCCTTCTTCTTCCTTATCAACGGCCCGGAGATAATGTCCAAGATGGCTGGAGAGAGCGAGAGCAACCTCAGAAAGGCCTTCGAGGAGGCCGAGAAGAACGCGCCTCCATCATCTTCATCGACGAGATAGACTCCATTGCTCCGAACAGGGAGAAGACTCACGGCGAGGTCGAGAGGCGTATCGTCTCCCAGCTGCTGACGCTCATGGACGGCATGAAGGCCCGCGCGCACGTCATCGTCATGGGCGCCACAAACCGTCCCAACAGCATCGACCCTGCCTTGAGGCGCTTCGGGAGGTTCGATCGCGAGATTGACATCGGCGTGCCGGACGAGGTCGGGCGTCTCGAAGTGCTCCGCATCCACACAAAAAACATGAAGCTGGACGAGGACGTCAACCTTGAGGTGGTTGCCAAGGATACGCACGGCTACGTGGGCGCCGACTTGGCCGCGCTCTGCACCGAGGCGGCCCTGCAGTGCATCAGGGAGAAGATGGACGTGATCGACTTAGAGGACGACACCATCGACGCCGATATCTTGAACTCCATGGCCGTCACCAATGACCACCTTAAGACGGCTCTCGTGGGCACCAACCCGTCCGCGCTTCGTGAGACCGTCGTCGAGGTGCCCAACGTCAGCTGGAACGATATCGGTGGGCTCGACGGCGTCAAGAGGGAGCTACAAGAGACCGTCCAGTACCCCGTCGAGCACCCAGAGAAATTCGAGAAGTTCGGCATGTCGCCGTCCAAGGGTGTCCTCTTCTACGGGCCACCAGGATGCGGCAAGACCTTGCTAGCGAAGGCCATCGCCAACGAGTGTCAGGCCAACTTCATCAGCATCAAGGGGCCAGAGCTGCTCACCATGTGGTTCGGCGAGAGCGAGGCCAACGTGCGTGAGATCTTCGACAAGGCGCGCCAGTCTGCGCCGCGGCGCATCGTTCTTTGACGAGCTCGACTCCATCGCGACCCAAAGGGGCAGCAGGGTTGGCGACGCCGGGCGGCGCGCGGACAGGGTCCCAACCAGCTGCTCACCGAGATGGACGGCATGAACGCCAAGAAGACGGTCTTCATCATCGGTGCCACCAATAGGCCGGACATTATTGACTCGGCTTTGCTCCGTCCCGGCCGCCTGGACCAGCTCATCTACATCCCCTTGCCGGACGAGGCCTCGCGGCACCAGATCTTCAAGGCCTGCCTTCGGAAGTCTCCCGTGGCCAAGGACGTCGACCTAAGCGCGCTCGCAAGGTTCACCGCCGGCTTCAGCGGTGCCGACATCACGGAGATCTGCCAGAGGGCGTGCAAGTACGCCATCAGGGAGGACATTGAAAAGGACATGGAGAGGCAGAGGATGGGGAGAGACACCATGGAGGTGGACGGCGGGCAAGAAGACGAGGTGGCTCAGATTAAGGCGGTTCACTTCGAGGAGTCAATGAAGTATGCGAGGAGGAGCGTGAGTGACGCCGACATCAGGAAGTACCAGGCCTTTGCGCAGACGCTGCAGCAGTCTAGGGGGTTCGGCACGGACTTCCGCTTCCCGGCGCAGCCGCAGGCGGCAGAAGCTGCCGTCCACGTCTCAGCAGCAGCTGATGAGGATGAAGACGATTTGTACAAGTGATCCAGTAACCATTGTTAGAAAATGAAGTAGGAGTACCAGAATATTATAGGCTAGTATGTTTTTGTTGTATTGTTGATTCTTCCATGTATATATATATATATATAATTTTTGTTTGTAAGAATTTACATACATCATAGAAATACAGTTGATGAAATAATAAGCTCCTTGTTGTGCTTTCCTTTATTTGTAGGCAGTGATGAGACTCTGAAAACTAGCCTAACCGTTAACTGAACCCTCAATTACACGAAACTACCATCGTTCTCTCCCAACCCCTCTCTGCTCCTGTACCAGACCACAGGAAAAAAAAGGAAAATAGTTGCCTGATTAATGTCCAATTAAGTTCTGATTGACCTTGTAAGAACAGAAACACCTGTTGTCTGAACTTGTGGCTCCCAACGGTCTTGGTTGCAGAGAGTTATTTGTTAGCCAACAACGAGTTCTAGTTGGAGGAACTTGCTAGTGTCCACCATCAATGGCCAGACTTGGCATACTGGTTTGCAACAAGAGAAAGAAAGAAGGAAATTTTCTTCATTACTGATAAGTTCCCTTTGTTTAGACAAAAGCATAAGTTCTTCTTTAAGGTTTAAAAGTTATTCCCACTCGATCCAAATAGCTGCCGCAGTTTTGAACTAAGGTTAGTTCAAACTTAGTTCCAAACTGCGACACTTATTATGGATTGGAGGGAGTAAATTACTTTCGTAAGTTCCTCTTCAAGGTTTCAGAAACTTATAAGTTGCTGATTCAGGTGGTCATTGTCATTCCTGCAATTAAATGGCTATGGAATTCCCACTGCCAGCTTAAGTAGATCTTTTCTTGGCTGCTAATCCACAGTAGATTGAATACCAGTACACTCCTGCAGTGGGAAAATTTTCTATATTATAGACTACAGTTGTGTTATCTCTTTTTTCCCATTGTGAATTTGCACAGGCTTGTTGGAAGTATCGATGTCCTACTTGGACACTGATGCACTAAGGGACAGATTATAATTACCTTAAAGCACACTTGTCGTGCCTTTCTTCCTTGAGCTGATCAGTTTAATTTCCTGGGCTATTTGGAACTCTCAAAACAGTTTCATTTTTAAAGGCATTCAACCAAATTTGTATGCCTGCCAGCTAGAGGAACTTCAGTGGATTCAGTACAGAGCTCAGCAAAATAAATACAAAGCTTTTGGTGATTAGATCCAATCCTTTACATAACGACATTAGCAGTATCTTTTTGTACAAATCCTCTGTTATATAGCTCTTTCTTTAGTTTTTATTTGGATTAGCTTCTTGTTAATTAAAAATCCGAAATTAGGTCGAAATGTACTCGCTGGTATAATCAAGTTCCCTCTAGTTTATACTTATAGCGCAACAATTCCATTTCACTTACATTTTCAATCACCATAACACGCAACCACTAGTTACTCCTAAGAGCTTAGCTCAGGTTATTATAAAGGCATATGGAGGACGGCACATTGAACTATTATTCATGTTGACTGTTAAACGTAATATGCTGGGCCCATAGTGCACCGGCCGAACCTAGTTGATTAGATAGATAGAGTCCATCTTATTGTAACCTCTTATCTCTATATCTCTAGATATTCCTTGTTGATCAAGATGTAATCTCAACAAACTTTGTATGCTTATCAGGAGAAGCCCTGCCTATTTAACACGAAACCGTCGCTCTAACGAGGTACGACGCCTCCGCCGCTTACATGGTAATCAGAGCCTCTATCCACTACATCTAGCAAAACCTACCACCAGCCATGTCGCCCTCCTCAAGCTCCGCTCGCAGACCGCTCCATGGGGCCGGTCGCTGAGAAGCTTACCCGCACCAATTATGTTCTGTGGCGCGCCCAGTGACGCCGCAGTTAAGAGGTGCCGTTACTTCGCCACGCCGACGGGACACGCCGGAGCCCGCCCAGTTCATCATCACGGGACAAGGACGGAAGGAGGAGAAAACACCAAACCTCTCTATCCGATCTGGTTCAGAAGGGCAGCAGTACCGGATACTTGCTCAATAATCTCACAAAGGAAGTCCTCGCAGGTCACATCTATAGCCACGCCAAGACGAGCTCGGGCAGCCCTTGCCCACATGTTCTCGCCGCAGTCCAGAGCGGCCAACAACATCGAGTCGCGCTTCCACGGGCGCAGAAGGACGCAGTCCGTGGTTACCGCCTTTACGCCTACATGCGGTCCTCGGCAGATGAGCTCGCAGCTGCCGAAGCCCATCGATGATGATGAGCTGATCTCCTACATCACCTCCGCCTCGACATGGAGTATCAACCTCGCTCCGCCAATGACGCCCGCACCGAGCCCATCAGCATCGACGATCTCTACGCCAGATGAGTAACTCGATCAGCGCTTTGCCCTTTACAAGACGGGCGGGTCTCGTGGAGGTTTCAAATCCTCCGCTAACGCAGCTTCGCGACGCTGTGGCGGTGGACGCGGTGGCGGCAGCTCATCTCGCTACCGTGGACCGCAGCGCACTAAGGGCAAGCCATCCGCGGCGATGGCAATCCTGCTCCACGCAACGGCAGCAGCGGCGCGGTCGGCCCTACAACAACAACAACAGGGGCCGCCATGGAGGTCGCCCACGAGCTGCTCCCGATGTCCCGCTGTCAAAACTGTGGCAAGCTCGCCATACCGCTGGACTGCTGGTACCGCCACGAGGAGGATGAAGAATCTTCCCAAGATGAGAAGGTTATGGGGCGGCAGACGGCTCCTACGGCCGACACAAATTGGTATGTGGACAGCGGCGACAGATCACATCACAGGGGAGTTGGAGAAAGTGACCATGCGCGAGAAGTATCGCTGGCAAGACCAAGTCCATACCGCCAACGGAGAAGGTATGAGCATTAGTCATATTGGTCATTCAGTAATAAAACTCCCCATAGAAATATTCGCCGTCGTAAAAATTTTGCATGTTCCTAGTGCATCAAAGAATCTCCTTTCAGTTCATCGCATTGCTCTCGATAATCATGTATTCCTTGAGTTTCATCCTTTTTCTTTTGATCAAGGATCAGGTCACGAGGAAAATTTCTATCGAGGTAGATGTGTTCGAGGGCTCTACCCGCTGATTCCGGAGCTTAGGAGACTGAATAAACAAGCCTATGGTGTCACCAAAGTGTCTTCAACACGATGGCACGATAGATTAGGACATGCATCGCTTTCTTTGATTGAAAAATTGCTTAGAAAGAATAAACCCCGCTTGTTGGTGAGCGAAGTTGTGAAACTGTTTGTGACTCATGCCAGCGTGCCAAGAGTCACCAGTTACCTTATCCTATATCTACAAGTGTTTCTTCCAAGCCTCTTGAACTCATCTTCTCTGATGTTTGGGGTCCCGCACCTACTTCAGTAGGGCGCCACACTTATTATGTAAGCTTCATCGATGATTTTAGTAAGTACACATGGATTTATCTTCTCAAAAAGAGATCTGATGTATTTCAAGTCTTTCACAATTTTCAAGCACTTGTAGAAAGAAAGTTCAATCAAAATTTTGTCCGTCAGCCGATTGGGAGGGAATACAGTAAACCTCAACTCCTTCTTCCAACAGATTGGCATATCTCACCACATATCATGTCCTCATGCTCACCAACAAAACGGATCCACCGAGCGTAAGCATGCATATCGTTGAAGTAGGTCTAGCTCTTCTTGCAGCTGCCTCTATGCCGTTAAAATTCTGGGACGGCCTTCTCACCGCAGTTCATCTCATTAATATTCTCCTAGTAGAGTCATCAACAATGAAACTCCGTAGAACGCCTTCTTCACACCAAACCTGATTACAAATCCTCCGAGTATTTGGTTGTGCGTACGGCCAAACCTTCGTCCCTACAACAATCGCAAGCTTCTCTTCGATCAAAACAATGCGCCTTCATTGGTTACACCACAACATAAAGGTGTTAAGTGCCTTGACGATCCACGGGTCGTGGTTTATATATCTCGTGATGTTGTGTTTGACGAAACAGTTTTTCCCTTTGCACATCTTCACCCAAACGCCGGCGCTCTACTCCAAAAGGAGATTCTTCTCCTTCCATCTCATCTCACCGGTTCTGATAATGGGGATGATTTTACTACTAATGATCAACTACTGACTAATCCTCTTACTAATGGTGGTGATGAGTTTTGTGATGAAGCAGAAAAAAATTGGAACAGAAATGATGAAGAAAATAGCCAGAATCGCTATTTTATGCCTCCCCGGACGCAGAGTAGCCATCGAGGCATCCGCGATCGGGATCAGCGCGATCAGCCCCGGATCCGCCGTGACGGACAGACGACCTGCACCGAGCCCGCGCCACGCCACGACAGCCGCGGGTCCCGCCCACGCCACGACGGCAAATGTTCGCTAATCCCGGCGCGCTACCAAGACGGTGGACCCCACGTCGCCGCGCCGGTCGGTTTGGCACCGAATCACGTCTACTACACGCCGCGCTGCCGCGGGCAGATCCAGACCGAGTCTCGCCACGATCCGAGGGGCCACCATCATCGCCCCATCATGAGCCGGATCCGCTTGCCGGCACGCTGCGGATCCTTCGTGCCGCTTCTCCAAAGACGCCACGGCCTCGACCGCAAGATCCCGCCTCGTCGCCCCCGCCTGCTGCTCCCGACAGATCAACTTCGGGATCTGCAGCTGTTCCAGGCGCCGGATCTTCTGTGCCTGCTTCCTCGCCGTCCCGGACCAGACTTCAAAGGGGAGTAATTCAACCCAAAAATTACAAACATATGGCAAAATTTGGCTATGCTTGTAACACACATGATGCAGATACTGTTCCATCGTACTGTAAGCAGATGCTTTGCATGATCCGCGGTGGAAGAAGGCCATGGAAGAAGAGTGCAAGGCGCTTCACAAAAATAAAACTGCATCTAGTCTCTCGATCTCAAGGAAAGGTAAAATGTGATAGATTGTAAATGGGTTTTCAGAGTAAAGAAGAAGTCCGATGGCACCATTGACCGCTACAAAGCCGATCAAGTTGCAAAGGGTTTTAAGCAAAGGTATGGCTTAGACTATGAGGACACATTTAGTCCAGCTTGTAAAGGCTGCCACTATTCGCCTCGCTTTGTCTATTGCCATGTCTAGGGATGGAGTCTCCGCTACTAGATGTTCGTAACGCTGCTTTCTCCATGGTGTTCGAAGAGGATGTGTTCATGAGACAACCTCCGGGTTTGAAGACAAAAGTAAACCTTTTCATATTTGCAAGCTTGATAAGGCATTGTATGGGTTGAAACAAGCCCCCAGAGCATGGTATTCCGTGTTAAGCTCAAAACTTCGTGCACTTGGTTTTGCCCTTCCAAATCGACACATCATTGTTCATTTATAATAAGTCAAATACATCCATATTTGTACTTATATATGTTGATGATATTATAGTCACAAGCTCGCCGATGAGGCTGTTACAGTGATTGTCAAGGATTTAAATTCTGAATTTGCTCAAGGATTTGGGAGACTTGCATTATTTTCTTGGCATAGAAGTAAAGAGAGCAGGAAATGATCTCCATCTTACCCAAGAAAAATATGCAATTGATCTTGTAGCCAAAGCAGGGTTAAAAGGTTGCAAACCAGCATTGACACCTTTGTCCAGCTCGTAAAAGTTGTCCTTGATGTAAGGTGAACTCTTGAATCAAGAGGATAGCACCAGTACGTATATGGTTGGTGCATTACAATATTTAACCTTGACTAGGCCTGATATTTCTTTTGCTGTGAACAAAGTATGCCAGCTTCTTCATGCACCTACTACAAGACATATGACAGCTGCAAAACGCATCCTTAGATATGTTAAAATACATTGAGTATTGGACTAACTTTCAGCAAATCATCATCAACACTTGTCGCTGCATTCTCTCGACTCGACAAGGTGGATGTCTAGATGATGTACGATCAACTGGTGGCTTTGCAGTATTTTTTGGTCCAAATTTGATTTCTTGGTGTGCTAAAAGCAAGCTATCGTGTCCGTGTCTAGCACAGAGGCAGAATATAAGGCACTAGCAAATGCTACTGCTGAAATTATATGGGTTCAGTCTCTGCTTAAGGAGCTTGGCATACATTGCAAACAAGCCCCATGCCTATGGTGTGATAATCTTGGTGCTACATATCTTTCTGCTAATCCAGTGTTTCATGCACGAACTAAACACATTGAAATAGACTTTCACTTTGTTAGAGAAAGGGTTGCTGCAAAGAAACTGGATATTCGGTTTATTCATTCTCAAGATCAAGTTGCTGATGGGTTTACCAAGGCCTTACCTACAAGAAGTTTTGAGGAATTAAGCGTAATCTCAACTTGTCCAAGTTGTGATTATGGGAGGGTGTTAAACGTAATATGCTGGGCCCATAGTGCACCGGCCGAACCTAGTTGATTAGATAGATAGAGTCCATCTTATTGTAACCTCTTATCTCTCTATCTCTAGATATTCCTTGTTGATCAAGATGTAATCTCAACAAACTTTGTATGCTTATCGGAGAAGCCCTGCCTATTTAACACGAAACCGTCGCCTCTAACGAGGTAATGACGCTCTCCGCTTCGCTTACATTGACGGTGTACTGAATTTAGGATGATGGCTGATAGATCTTTGGCTTCCACGATACCATTATCCTGTCCAGGACAATGTGAAGAAGCTCCTAAACTTTGGTCGGTGAGCATGGCAGCAATGTGAAGATGATGACAAACCAAGTAGTCCAACCAACAGAGATTCAGATGCCTCTAACATTTTCAGTGAGCAGGGCCGGCAAGTTAAACAAAGATTTGTCCATACATTGTACAGATTACGAATGAAGGCTATAATCATCAAACAATTCTTTCAATCTGTACACCCTGACATCTTCTTCAACCGCGATGGGTGTATGTTTAGCTTCTGCTCCAGTTTTGGCATACTGATTTCAGATGCAACAAAGAGCATGTATTGCTTGATTATGCTCCACATGCATAACAAATGATACTTTATCATCTATAATCCCACCTATATACCTCCCTGCACAATTAAATCATGAGTGTTGTGTTCAGACAATTTTGTTATAAGAAAAGGTGTTGATATAAACAAGTTTCTATAAGAAACATAGCACACCATTTTACTAGGGACTGCCAACATGCTGCAGTCATTCAGAGGACTTACTACAGTACTTGAAAATTGAAATGTTAACTAGTAGGAATGTTGCTACTAGTCGATACATGAAGGCATCGACCTTCTGAATATGAAACAATGTAATACGATTTGAAAAAGTTTTTCTAACGGCAAGGGTACCTAATGGTGGAGAATCCATCGTTGACTCTTGACATTCAGATGTGTGCAGGCCTTGAGCGTATAAAGTGGAAACATTCGTTTGTGCAATGCATTTCTATATACGAGTGACACTTTTGACAAATATCTGACTATCTCTCCACTAGTTTTATATCAAGTATTGCATGCACACTTAAAGCATCTACAACCACAAACACCAAAATCAGGGCCCCAAACGCTCATGGATGCGGTGCGTCCGTGGACAGTGATCGGACATTCCATAAAAAATGATTCCACAACCACAAACATAATTTCAAACACCAAATACATATTATTACATGCAACATGAAACCTAATCTAAGTGAAGCTCGTCTGCTCCATCGGGTATGAGCGGCCGTCATGCCCTCAAACTATTGCTCCGGCGCCGGGCGAGGTAGAGTAGGACATGGGACATGGACCGCTCACGGGACTCAAGGCGGCCGCCTCGATGCTCTACTCATCCCGGTCGGCTCGTCATTGCACATTGCCGTGGACACGTGACATCGATGATGGATCCGCCCAGGAGAGCCGGCGATGTCCACTGACGATGCGTTGCAGCGCCTGTGGTGGTCGTGGCAACATACGGGTGTCAAGAATGCGACTCCCACTAGTGGAGAAAAGCCTAGCTATGGCGTGACAAAATAGCCTTGTTGGCGAGACACACGACGCCACTAATATGGCAACATTGCTAAAATGTAGTGGTGGCGCCTCGAGGACACGCCAGCAGTATCCTACATCGCGGTGGCTTATAACCAGTCCAGCGCTAGCACTAAGTTCATCATAACTCTGATGTGCCTGCTCGTCCAACGCCAGCAAATGGTTTTTTGGTAATAATTTTTTTACTCATCAACACTAGCTACTTACTTAATATATACTACTGAACACAATATACTCATCAACAGTAGGTACTTACTTAATAGATAATCATTACATAAAGAGGCTCATGAACTCAACAAGTTGATATTAAACTTCACAAAAGTTCACTCAAGTACTCTAGTTACTCGATCATCATCAACTAATAAGATGAGCTACCTAGCTACTCAAAAAACTAATCTTCAACAAGGAGTATGCCCGGCTGGATCAGCTTCTTTCTATCCGCCTCCTTCTCTTCTGAAATGATCCATGTCCATCTTCAGGTCAATTCTCTCACCCTGAGGCGCCTCCTATCCTCCTTCAGTTTATCCCGATCCTCGACGAGGTTATCCCTCTCATCCCTAAGAAGATTAGTCTCCTGTGACGAGCCGAACAACATCCTTATGTAGCTCTTTAATCTCCCCTTTAGATCACCATTTGCCCCTTGCACGCCATGATGACATACTCAAAAGTGTTTAAGAATTCATTGTTGGCCATGTCCACATCGCACCGATTCGTTGTTGCCTCCAGAATTGGCCATGACCTACAAACACATCGCGTATATATACGATCAAGATAATATGAAATGTAAAATAGTTCATGTGTTGGAAAGATATGATTTGTAAAGTTTCATTATCAAATACTTGGTGTGAGCTGTATCAAAACAGAATCATATACTTTTATAGTGAATAGTGCATGTGTTGGAAAGACATGATTTTATTAATTAAGTAGAATAGATAAAATTATGAATCTATTTTGATAAATAAGATATAGCAGACTGGCTTCTGTACATACACATACTATCATATATAAGAATAACTTATATATGCAAAGCTATTTGATTTACATATACGAGTCAACATATACATAAATGTGTAAAGAAAACTAAAATGATAACTTTGAAGAATATACATAACACATTCTATAAATTTCTATTAAACTAGCACAGATCTGCCAACGATGGGGAGGCACAATAGCAATCGGATGATTATCACTACAATTTCCGGCCGTTTGGCGTGTCTGCGCGAACGGAGGAATGGATCTAACCTTGATGCCGGTGAGGGGCGGTGGCGGGGCGGCGGCGGCTTTGGTACAGGGGGAGTTGTGTCTACGATCGGGCCGGTGGGGTGCAAAACGAGAGCGAGCGGTGGATTTAGGTATTTTACTAGGTTATTGCTGTCGTTGGATAAAATGACCACGCCATAGCTAATCACATGCCAAATAAAAAAATTAATGAAAGACTTGACAAAATAAAAGACTCAAAATTTGAATTGGTGCTAAAAAATAAAATTCCTAAAATGATAAAAGGGTAAAATTAATGATGACAAAAAAAAGCATAATATATTTATATACTATGGCGCAAAGAAAAAGAACGCCAACACTAACAAAATAACTATGGCGCAAAGAAAACCAATGTCACCAGTGGTTTCCAAATGAGTTAAATACACCATGAAAGTGCCTTAGCTGGTCCGTTACGGTCAGTTTAGTGCCTAAATTTGTAAAATACGCAAAAGTGGTGCTATAACTTGTCGATAGTGCATATACTGCGTGTTTTGTTCAGATGTCACAGTATGTGCCATACTTGCCGCCATATGTACCACTAACAAAATCTTTATTCTGTTTTTATCATTGTGTAGTTCAAGAGGTAAACACGAACTTTTTTCTAAATTTATGTGGATTTAAACAGTTCAGAAAATATTATAAAATATTGTGCAATTTTTTATTTTTAGTGTAATTTTGTATTTTGAAAATTGTTCACTGTGTATTAAAAATGATTGTGTAAAACAGTAAATTCTATAAATATGTTAAAACATGTTAAACGTGTTTGTATAAATGTAAGAATAATTTTACACAATAAATTTTTAATACATGTTCAACATTTTATGAAATAGATGTTGTAATTTTTTGAATGCATGACAAACATTTTTAAAAACTAGTTTTCAATTTCTTAATACATGTGAGAACTTCCAAAAGTATGTTAAAACAAAGATACATCATGGGCCAATGTGCCCCCATCCAACTGCCAGGGTGCTCTACTAGATCATCCCGAGCTGACCATGAGTGGTTGCATCCTCAATCTGTGGATGTGCTTGAAGAAAAGCGTATGTGAGAAGGGTTTCTTTCCGCTGCACACGAGTACCAACATTGTCATAGAAACAAGGGAGGTTTAACCTCTCTCCTCCTCTAGGATCATATTGTGTAGAATCACACAACATTTCATGATGTTCATCAAGGTTTTTTTCCCAAAACCGGCTGGACCACTTAACTATGGCAAACCTTGCTTGCAAAACACCGAAAGCTCTCTCAATATCCTTGTGGGCTGCCTCTTGTGCCTTGGTGAAATGAGCCTCTTTTCTTGTTAAGGGCACCCCATTTTTCTCTTTGATGGACTTCACAAGAGTCGCCCATTCGGGATAGATGCCATCGGTGAGATAGTATCCCATTGAGTACTCATTGTCCATGATTTGTAGTTGCAAGTGGAGCATCCCCAGAAATTAATCTTTTGAACAAAGGAGATCTATTGAGGATATTGTATCATTGAGTGTTCCCGGCAACCCAAAGAATGCATGCCAAATCCATGTGTCCTGAGATGCTACGGCCTCAAGCACAATGGTAGCATCACGGCTTTTACCGCAATACATTCCGTGCCATGCCTTTGGGCAATTTTTCCACCTCCAATGCATGCAATCAAGACTACCTAGCATCCCCGGCCATCCCCTTTTTTCATTCATTTCCATTAATCTCTTTGTATCTTCCTTGTTTGGTGCTCAAGATACCGCTCACCGCATAACCGGATGACCAACTTGGCAAACCTACGACTGACTCGTGGTTGTATCTTGCCCAATGCGAAGATACTCGCCGGTATAATCCGCGGGTATGCCATAAGCGAGCACCGCATTGTCGCCGATATCTTTTGATATGCACTAAACCCCATGATACCGGGGCGGATCTACGACGCTTAAAGTAATATGAGGCGGCCTCACAATCGGTGACAATCTTCACAAACAAACCACGCCGAGATTCGGTACCTTCATGAAGAGACGAGGAGGGTATATAGGTACCTGAGAAGTAGTCTTCCATCAAATGTTCGTGTCCGAGAGCCGGTTCCGTAGATGGTGACTCGCCCCATCTTCACCTCTCCTCGATCCATCAGCTTCATGCGGTTTTCAAAGGATTGCACGCCGATGAGGAGGTTTCATCATCTCGACGCCGCTGCCTTGCAACAACTCGTCGATGTCCGAATCGTTTGATGACGACCAACCCGACGAATTGGACAACGAGTCCATGTCGTTGTTGTTCACTCCATCTACACAATACAACAAACAATAAATTGTGAGTGCCAACAATGAATCAAAAGGAAGCATACCTGGGAGCTGGGCGCGGCTTGCCTGCCCGCCGCCTTCCGCGCGGCGGCTCGAGGAGGCTCGAGGCCGGGCCTCGCTGGTGGCCGAGAGGCACCGGGAGGCGGAGGCACTGGGGCGGGGGGCGACTACGAGGCGGGCGGGGGGGGCGGGCGGGCGGGAGGCGCGGGCAGAGGTCGGGCGGAGGTCAAAGGGCGGCTGGGGCTGGGCGCGGGCGGAGGCGGCGGGAACGGCGGATCCGCGGCAGGAGCGTGGCGCAGGGCGGGACGGCGGCGCGGCCGAGGGAAGGCGGGGCCGCCGGATTTGGGCGGGCGACGGCCGACGGCCGGAGGAGGAAGCGGAGGTTGGGATGGGAAACTTCCCTCCCGCGACGGGGAAGGAGAGCGGGCTGGGTCGAGCGCCTCCAACCCTCACTTCTACGGTTTGAAATTGGGTTTGAGGGCTGACCCTTACTTTTTTTTTTGAGGGTTTGAGCGCTTAGGGTTCTAGTCTTTATGCTTATTTGTTGTAACCCGTAAAAGCGGTTATTTTTAGGGTTCGAGAGTTTAGGTGCTACTAATAATGCTCTAAGGACGTGTTGCCGCAGCAAGGTGGAGCTTGCGCCCGCCTCCCTGGAGCAGCGGTCAAGTCGTGGACACCTCGGCGATGGTGTACTAGGTTGTCTCCCCGAGTTCATGCCTTCCCATAGACATCTCCTGCGCCTGTGATACCTCCTTGCCGCCTAACTCCCGAATCGGGTCATTGGGCCTATTTGGTCGCTCCATCGTCGACACCGCCTCCGCCTACTCACTGCATGTTCTCCTTAGAGCAAGTACAATAGAGCTGAGTCATGGGCTATAAAGAATAAACTAGATATTTTTGCTTAGTTGAAGGAAAGAGAAGAGGAGAGAGAAGATAAGCGGCTTCGTGAAGAGCCAGCTTTAAGACGCGCCTCCTAAGACTTTGTGAGAATGAAAGGGCCACATCATAAAAAAGTAAGACACTTTTTCGATCTACTATTATACATGTCATTATAAGATTGGTTCGTAGATTTATACTAAGACCGGGCTTATACTATTAACCATGCTATTACCGTGCATCGCCACAAACCCCAATCTTTTCTCCAGTCCCTCTATAGCATCCAGTTTCTTCTCCAAGATCTGTCATGAACATGGGCCAGTGGTAATGATTGGGGAAGGCCAAATCTGGGCATGGGTAGCAGCCAGCGGTGGAGTTCAGGGAGGAGCGCCGGTGCTCAGGTCCGGTGTGGGCGAGGTGGAGGTGAGGATAAGGTTGGGGGAGCATAGGTAGGGGTCGGCTGACCCGGTAGAGCTCAAGGCGGGGACGACGAAGACAGAGTGCGGGTTGGGTGCGGCTGGCGTGAGCAAAGCTCCTGACGAGGATTGGATGGGACAGCCCACGATTCACAGGTGATTGCTGCATTTTTACCTATACAGGAGCCTGAATTTCAGTCGATGCTCACCAATCTGTCTCACTGTCACTATAGAGGACTGAATGAGTACCAGCAGTTGAGCCCAATTGTGCTTACGCTTTCCTTTTGCCGTGCATGTGCTAGATTCAGTATCATGAAACGATCAAGGCCTGAATAAAGAAGGTACAAATTATGTTCATCCTGGTCCATCTTTGTTGCTAGCCGTTGCCAACAAACAGTTTGCATGCTAGGTACTGTACTATCTAAGATTATATGTTCAGAAACTTAAGATGTGTACACAGAGAGAATGAGAGATAAACAATGTCTTGGCTTCTTTTTGTTTTTGGCCCTATGGGTCTGCGTTGTACATTTACAAGTTACATTAGTAGAGATAAACTGTTTCGACCCAGCATGTTTATCTGAAAATTTATTAGGAGCTGCATGGTACCTGAACTTTAGAGAACCTGCTGTAAAATTAGAGCACCCGGGCCCAACACAAGCAAACTGTTCATATGATTTCTCGCTATTTAAGATGTTTAGGATATAACTTTTTGAAGGGATTCAGATTTGTTTTTTGGCGAAAAAAAGAATACGGTGACTTATTTCAAAGTTGGACTTACATGTCTTATTGTCGGGTTTCTGATTATTTTATTTCTTTAGAAACCAAATTTTAAAAAGAGTGAAATCTTTTCCAGGGGAAATTATTAACAATTACTCATTTT
>JAHHZJ010007614.1:0-33092 GCA_021437245.1 Aegilops speltoides | reverse complement strand
TTGAGATATTTGGACATTTGAAATATTTTATAAATTTTAAATGCCCAAATTCAAATAGCTATGATTTAATTCAAAGACCTGGAAGATGACCTAGAAATTGTGCATCACTTTATGGCTTCGACCAAGAAAAATGATGGACATTTTAGAAGGGCATTTCAGGTTCATCAAAAATATTTTAGTAAACCCTAGTGTTTTTTCAGAGAGGGCCGGGGTTCTGCAATCCCATTTCAAGTTTTAGTTGAAAAAATAGACATGATGCAACACTCTAATGCATGAACTAGCTAGGTGTGACAACTCACCCCACTCAAAAGAATCTCGCCCCGAGATTTAGGTTCCTCCGAAAGAGGGCGGATATCAAGTCAAGACGATCCTCCTTTCCCAGCTTCCTCTCGAATGATGCCACCATTGAACCTTGAGAAACTTGATATTATGCCGCCGAGTGGTACGCCGCTTGATCGAGAATACGAACGGATATTCTCGATATGTGAGATTATCTTGAAGATCAAGCTGCTTGGTCCACTCCACGATAGGATCCGAGAAGCAACGCCGAAGAAACGGAAGACGCCGTGGACTTTGAGAGATGCGGAGGTAGTTCCAATTGGTAGGCAATCTCCTCGCTTGGCAAGAATGTAAAGGGTCCAATGTAGCGAGGAGCCAATTTGCCTTTTGATATCAAACGATGGGTTCCTTCAGAGGGGTAACCCAAGGTAAGCCTTCTCGCCAACCTCGTAAGTCATAGCCTTATGTTTTCGGTCATATTGACTCTTTTGACGAGATTGGGCTGTTTTCAACTTTTCACGAACGATGCGAACTTGTTTCTTCCGCTTCTCGATCATATCCGGCCAAAGAATTGTCTTTCCCCGGTTTCTCACAGCTTAAGAGGTGTTCGCACCTTCGCCCATAGAGAACTTCAAAAGGTGCTGCCCAAGCTAGATTGATAGCTGTTGTTATAAGCAATTCGCAAATGGAAGGCATTTCTCCCAATCCATTCCTAATGAGATAATGTGGCTCAAGCATGTTTCTAGGATTTGGTTGACACGCTCTACTTGACCACTTGATTGAGGGTGAAAAGGCTAAAGGAAAGATGGGTTCCCATAGCGCGGAAACTTTCCCAAAATCGAGAGGTGAAAAGACTTCCTCGATCCGAAGTTAATTTCCAATGGAACACCATGAAGAGACACTATTCGGGAGATGTAAGTCCGCTAATGACTAGCGTTATACTCAACAGGTAAGAAATGGGCTACTTTGGAAAGGCGGTCGATAATCATTAAAGATAGCATTATTCCTCTCTTGGTCCCGGGAAAACCGATGAAATCCATACTAATTTTATCCCATTTCCATTCGTGAATAGCTAAAGGTTGAAGGGTGCCAAGAGCCGCTGATGCTCGCTTTTACACGACGACAAACGCAGCAGTAGCAACAAATCGAGCAATGTCTCTTCATCCTAGTCCACCGTAACTCGCGAGGTCCCGATACATTTTAGTGCCACCGATGAATGGTGAGAGGATTCATGAGCTTCTTAAGGATCACCGTCAGATAAGCGATTCTGGGAACCACTAGGCGTTCTCAAAATATACAACACCATGATCATTTGTAGAAAAACATTTAGCATCTCCGCTAACAATGTTCTCCTTAATCCGGAATCTTATTCTCTATTTTTGGGCATGATGACTTGATCCATAAGAGTAGGTTTCGCCACCAAAGTGGAAAGGAACCCCGAGGAACAATGTGAAGGTTGAGCTCCAAATTCCTCGTGGAGAAGTGGTTGATTTTGTTGCAACATCAGGTTGTTGCAATAAGATTTACGACTTAGCGATCAGCCATGACGCTGGCTTTTCTTTCCCGGTATAAGTTATCCCTAAGTCGAAATGAGATCAACTCAACCCAACGCTTTTGCCGAGATTCAAATCTGGTTGGGTGAATATATATTTCAGACTTTGGTGATCGGTAGATTTCGCAACGATTACCAAGAAGGTAATGTCGCAGGTTTTGAGTGCATAGACTACACCGCAAGCTCTAGATCATGAGTAGGGTAGTCATGTGGGTGTAATTGCCGGAACCATAAGCAATTACGTGTCGATCTTGCATGAGAATACAGCTAGTCCTTGTCGCGAGGCGCCGCAATAGATAACAAAGTCCTTAGAGAAATCGTGGTACCAAGACGGGAGCGTAGTTAAACGCCTTTTCGCCTCGAAACTGTGCTCACATTGTGGAGTCCACTCGAACTTTTTATCTTTCTTGAGGAGTTCAGTTAGAGGTTTAGCAACTTTGGAGAAGTTCGATTTAAGCGAATGCAATAGCTCGCTAAGCCAAGGAAACTCAACTTGCTTGACCGATTCTGGAGTCCAATTATGACGGCTTGAACTCGCCGGTTTACAGAATACCTTTACCGTAAATTACATGTCCTAGATAGGTCACCGCAGCCAAAATTGTGATTTAGAAAATCCTGGCATAAAGGCGATGCTCAAGTTTCATCAACACTAGCCTTAGATGTTCGCATGTTCTTCCTCGCTCTTGAATAGATGAGTATGTCATCGAGGTAAACCACGACTAATTTATCCAAATATTCCATGAAGATTGAGTTCATTAACGAACGCGGAGGTGCTGTCCGCTCAAGACTTGGCATCGGTGATCCAATCACGCTCGAGTACGACTCCATCATCACCAAACAAGCTTCGCGACGCGATCTACAAGTGGTATGTAGATGCAAACTCTCTCCGCTACTCGTTGCTTAGATGAACTCATAGATGGATCTTGGTGAAACCGTAGGAAAAATTTTAATTTTCGCAACGCTCCCCAACAAAGGGCATCATGAGCTAGGTCTATGCGTAGTTCTCTAATGCACGAGTAGAACACAAATTTGTTGTGGGCGCTGATCTTGTCATCTTACTTGCCTCTACTAGTCTTTTCTTGCTCAACGGTATTGTGGATGAAGCGCCCGACCAACCTTACACGCACGCTTACGTGAGACCGGTTCCACCGATCGACATGCACTAGTTGCATAAGGTGGCTGGCGGGTGTCCTGCTCTCCCACTTTAGTTGGAGCGAATCGATGAACAGGCCCTTATGAAGGGTAAATAGAAGTTGACAAAATCACGCTGTGGTGATTCGAGGTAAGAAAACGTTTGCTAGAACCCAATCGCAGCTACGTAAAAGATGCAACAACAACTAGAGGACGCCTAACTTGTTTTTGCAACATTGATCATGTGATGTGATATGGCCGTAAGTTGTGATGAATGATGAATTGTGATGTATGAGATCATGTTCTTGTAATAGGATTCACGACTTGCATGTCGATGAGTATGACAACCGCAGGAGCCATAGGAGTTGTCTTTATTTTTTGTATGACCTCGTGTCATTGAAGAACGCCATGTAAACTACTTTACTTCATTACTAAACGCTGCTAGTCATAGAAGTAGAAGTAGTCGCTATGCGGACAACTTCATGAAGACACGATGATGGAGATCATGATGATGGAGATCATGGTGTCAAGCCGGGTGACAAGATGATCATGGAGCCCCAAGATGGAGATCAATGGAGCTTGATGATATTGGCCATATCATGTCACAACTATATAATTGCATGTGATGTTTATTATGTTTTACATCTTGTTTACTTAGGACGACGGTAGTAAATAAGATGATCCCTTATAAAAATTTCAAGAAGTGTTCTCCCTAACTGCACCGCTGTTACAGTTCGTCGCTCTAAGCACCACGTGATGATCGGTGTGATGGATCCTTACGCTCACATACAACGGTGTAAGACAGATTTACACAGCAAAACACTTAGGGTTAACTTGACGAGCCTAGCATGTGCGCATATGGCCTCGAACACGGAGACCGAAAGGTCGAACACGAGTCGTATGGAAGATACGATCAACATGAAGATGTTCACCGATGATGACTAGTCCGCCTCACGTGATGATCGGACACGGCTAGTCGACTCGATCGTAACACTTAGATGACTAGAGGGATGTCTAATCTAAGTGGGAGTTCATAATTTTGATTAGAACTTTATTATCATGAACTTAGTCTAAAACCTTGCAAATATGTCTTGTAGATCAATGGCCAACGCTAATGTCAACATGAACTTCAACGCTGCCTAGAGAAAACCAAGTCGAAAGATGATGGCAAGAACTATACGGATCGGGTCCGAACCCGAGGATCATCCTCATAGCTGCCAAGAAACAAGATGTCCTAGAAGCACCGTAGGTGATCCACCTGCCCCCAAGGCGCTGCAAGACGATTTGAACGTCTGCGACTCTGCTCGATGATTACTCCCTCGCTCAGGCGGCATGCTCTACAGCTTAGAACCGGGCTCCAAAAGCTTTTGAGCATCACGGAGCATATGAGATGTTCAAGAGCTGAAACTAGTTTTCCAAGCTCATGCCCGGTCGAGAGATATGATGTCTCGGATAAGTTCTACAGCTTGTAAGATGGAGGAAAACAGCTCACAAGGAGCACATCCTCAAGATGTCTGGTTGCACGCCAGATGACCCAGCTTGAACATTAACCTCCCAGATGAGGCGGTCATCGACAAATCCTCCAGCCGCCCCACCAAGCTACAAGAGCTTTGTGATGAACTACAACATGCGGGGATGGTAAAGACCATTCTCAAGTGTTCTCGACTGCAAGTCAGCAGAGGCTGAAATCAAGAAAGGAACATCAAGTGTTGATGGTCAATAAGACCACTAAGTTCAAGAAGGGCAAGGGTAAGAAGAACTTCAAGAAGGACGGCAAGGATGTTGCCGCCGCCTGTAAGTCTGCTGCTCGGAAGAAGTCAAAGAATGGACCCAAGCCTGAGACTCGAAAATGCTTTTATTGCAAGGAAGGGTCACCGAAGCGGAACTGCCCCAAATACTTAGCGGATAAGAAGGCCGCAACACCAAAGGTATATTTGATATACATGTAATTGATGTGTACCTTACCGCTCGTAGTAACTCCCGGTATTTGATACCGTGCCGCTGTTCACATATGTAACTCATGCAGAGCTGCGGAATAAACGGAGATCGGCGGCGACGAGGTGACGATGCGCCGGAATGGTTCCGTGAGTCGATGACGCTCGCCGCACGCTGCTCTACATTTACCTACGGGATTAGTTTTGAACCTCAATAATTGTTATTTAGTGCCAAGTTTGAGCATGAACATTGTATCCGGATCTCGCTTGATACGAGATGGCTACTCATTTAAGTCTGAGAATAATGGTTGTTCGATTTATATGAGAGATATGTTTTATGGTCATGTTCATGGTCAATGGTTTATTCTTAATGAATCTCGAGCGTAATATTACACATGTTCATAGTGTGGATGCTAAAAGATGTAAAGTTGATAACGATAGTCCCACATACTTGTGGCATCGCCGCCTTGGTCACATTGGTGTCAAGCTTATGAAGAAGCTCCATGCCGATGGACTTTAGAGTCTCTTGATTATGAATCGCTTGACACATGCTAACCATGCCTCTTGGGCAAATGACCAAGACTCCGCTCTCCTGAACAATGGAGCGAGCAACCAACTTGTTGGAAATCATACATACCGATGTGTGCGGGTCCAATGAGCGTTGAGGCTCATGGAGGATATCGTTATGTTCTCACTCTCACCGATGACTTAAGTAGATATGGGTATGTCTACTTAATGAAACACAAGTCTGAGACCTTTGAGAAGTTCAAGGAATTTCAGAGTGAGGTGGAGAATCAACGTGACCGAAAGATAAAGTTCCTACGATCGATCGTGGAGGAGAATATTTAAGTCACGAATTTGGCTCACACTTAAGAAAATGTGGAATCGTTTCACAACTCACGCCTACCGAACACCTCAAATAAACGGTGTGTCCGAACGTCAGAATCGCACTCTATTGGATATGGTGCGTCTATGATGTCTCTACCGATTTACCGCTATCATTTTGGGGATACGCCTAGAGACAAAGCTACATTCACTTTAAATAGGGCACCGCTCTAAACTGCTGAGACGACACCGTATGAATTATGGTTTGGGAAGAAACCTAAGTCGTCGCTTCAAAGTTTGGGATGCGATGCTTATGTCAAGAAACTTCAACCTAAAAGCTCAACCCAAGTCGAAAAATGCGATTCATAGGATACCCTAAGGAAACCGCTGGTATACCTTCTACTTAAGATCCAAGGCAAAGTCTTTGTTGCTAAGAACGGATGCTTTAGAGAAAGAGTTTCTCTCGAAAGAAGTAAGTGGGAGGAAAGTAGAACTCGATGAAGTACTACTCGAACGGGAAAGTGGTGCCGCAGAAACCGCTCCTCAGAGTGCCCACACCAATCAAGAGGAAATCATTGATGATGATCAAGATACTTCGGATCAAGTTATCATGAACTTCGGTCCACGAGGACACGCCCGCACTGCAGTGGTACGGCAACCCCTGTTATGGAAATCATGTTGCTAGACAACAATGAACCTTCAACTATGAAGAAGCAATGGCGGCCCGATTCCAACAAATGGCTTGAGGCCATGAAATCCGAGATAGAATCCATGTATGAAAACAAAGTATGGACTTTGATGATTCTGTCCGATGATCAAGCGAGCAATAGAAAATAAATGGATTTTAAGAAGAAGACGGACGCGATGGAAATGTCACCATCTATAAGCTCGACTTGTCGCTAAGGGTTATCGACAAGTTCAAGGGATTGACTACGACGAGACATTCTCTCCCGTGAGCGAAGCTTAAGTCCGTCCAATCATGTTAGCAATTGCCGCATACTATGATTATGAGATATGGCGATGGACGCCAAAACGGCATTCCTTAACGGACATCTTAAGGAAGAGCAGATATGATGCAGCCGAAGGTTTTGTCGATCCTCGTAACGCTAACAAAGTATGCAAGCTCCAGCGATCCATTTATGGACTGGTGCAAGCATCTCGAGTTAAACATTCGCTTGATGAGATGATCAAAGCTTAGTTTATGCAGACTTATGGAGAAGCCCATGCTATAAGAAAGTGAGTGGGAGCTCAGAGCATTTCTCCTATTATATGTAGATGACATACTCTTGATGGGAAATGATACAAAACTATCGACAGCATTAAGGCCTACTTGAACAAGTGTTTTTCAATGAAGGACCTTGGAGAAGTTGTTATATATTAGGCATCAAGATCTATAGGATAGATCGAGACGCCTCATAGGTCTTTCACAAAGCACATACCTTGATAAGATTTTGAAGAGGTTCAAATGGATCAGTCCAAGAAGGGTTCTGCCTATGTTACAGGTGTGAAATTGAGCTCAGCTCTACCACCAACCACGGCAAAAGATAAAGAAGAGATGAGTGTCATCCCCTATGCTTCAGCCATAGGATCTATTATGTATGCTATGCTGTACTGCACTGATGTAAACCTTGCCGTAAGTTTGCTGCAAGATACCAAAGTAATCCCGCAAGGAACACCGACAGCGGTCAAGAATATCCTCAAGTACCCGAAAAGGACAAAGGACATGTTTCGTTTATGGAGGAGACGAAGAGCTCGTCAGAAGGGTTACGCCGACGCTTAGCTTCGACTCAGATCCGATGACTCTAAGTCACAAACCGGATACGTATATGTTGAATGGTGGAGCAAGAAGCGGTGCAAATGCAAGCAGCGCCGTGGCGGGATCTACGGTGAAGCGGAGTACATGGCAGCCTCGGAGGCAGCGATGAAGCGATTTGGGTGAAGGAGTTCATCACCCACCTAGGAGTCATACCCAATGCGTCGGGCCGATCAAACTCTTCCGCGTGATAACACCGAGCTATTGCCCTTGCAAAGGAGCCCAGTTTCACAAGAAGACCAGCACATCAAGCCGCTTCAACTCCATCCGTGAAAATGTTCAAGATGGAGACATAGAGATTTGCAAAGTACACACGATCTCCAATGTCGCAGATCCGCTGACTAAACCTCTCTCAAGGCAAAACATGATCAACACCGTAACTCTATGGGTGTTCGATTCATCACAATGTAACTAGATTAGTGACTCTAGTGCAAGTGGGAGATCATGGAAATATGCCCTAGAGGCAATAATAAAAGTATTATTATATTTCAATGTTCATGATAATTGTCTTTGTTCATGCTATAACCGTGTTATCCGAAATCGTAATACACGCAGAACACTTAGACCCCAATATGTCCCTAGTGAGCCTCTAGTCGACTAGCCCGCAGATCAATAGATGGTCATGGTTTCGACTATGGACATTGGATGTCGTTGATAACGGATCACATCATTAGAGAATGATGTGATGGACAAGACCCAATCATAAGCATAGCATAAAAGATCGTGATAGTTCGCTTGCTAGAAGCTTTGCCAATGTCAAGTATCTATTCCTTCAATTATGAGATCGTAACTCCTGCCACCGTAGGAGTGCCTTGGTGTATCAAACGTCACAACGAATCGGGTGACTATAAAGGTGCATTACAGTATCTCCGAAAGTATCTGCGGTTGACACGGATCGAGATCGATTTGTCACTCCGCATGACGGAGAGGTATCTCTGGGCCCACTCGTAATGCATCATCATAATGAGCTCAATGTGACCAAAGGTGTTGGTCACGGATCATGCATTACGGTAGACGAGTAAAGTGATTTGCCTGTAACGAGACCGAACGAGGTATTGGGATACCGACGATCGAAGTCTCGCAAGTAACGCATCGATTGACAAAGGGAATTGCATATGTGGTTTGATCGAATCTCGACATAGTGGTTCAACCGATGAAATCATCGAGGAGCATGTGGAGCCAACATGGGTATCCAGATCCTGCTGTTGGTTATTGCCCGAGAGTCGCCTCGGTCATGTTCTGCAAGGTTCCCCGAACCCGTAGGGTCTACACACTTAAGGTTCGTGACGCTAGGGTTAGTAGGAAGACTAGTATGTGAATACTGAATGTTGTTCGAGTCCCTGATGAGATCCCTGACGTCACGAGGAGTTCGGAAGGGTCCGGAGGTAAAGAATAATATATAGGAAGTGGTGTTTCGCCATCGGGAAAGTTTCGGGGTTACCGCAAAGTACCGGACCACCGAAGGGTCCCGGGGTCCACCGGTGGGGCCACCTATCCTGAGGGCCCCATGGGCCAGAGGGGAAGGAACCAGCCCACAGGGGCTGGTGCGCCTCAGGCCCACTCTCCCGCGCCTAGGGTTGAAACCCTAGGGGGGGGCGCCCACCGGCTTGGGGGCACTCCACCCTTGCCGCCGCCCCTTGTAGATTGGATCTACAGGGGCCGCCACTGGGGCCTATATAAAGGGGGAGGGAGGGGGCTGCTGGACACACATCCCAAGGCGCAGCCCTCCCTCCCCAACACATCTCCTCCTCCGTGAGCTCTCGGGCGAAGCCTGCCGAGTATCAGCCACCACCATCACCACGCCGCAGTGCTGCCGGTGGTGTTTTTCCTCAACCTCTCCTTCCCCTTGCTGGATCAAGAAGGAGGAGACGCCGCCGTCCCGACGTGTGTTGAACGCGGAGGTGCTGTCCGCTCAGACTTGGCATCGGTGATCTGAATCACGCTCGAGTACGACTCCATCATCACCAAACAAGCTTCCGCACGCGATCTACAAGTGGTATGTAGATGCAAACTCTCCCTGCTACTCGCTGCTTAGATGAACTCATAGATGGATCTTGGTGAAACCGTAGAAAAATTTTAATTTTCTCGCAACGCTCCCCAACAAGCATTGCATACATGATAGAGCCTATGGCTGAAGCATAGGAACATCTTTCATTTTCTCTCTATCTTCGCAGTAGGGTCGGCATTGAGTCTTACTCAACTTCACACCTTGTAACACGTGCAAGAACCCTTTTCTTTGCTTGATCCATTTTGAATATGTGTTTGTGAAAGTCCAATTAGGCGCCTTGATCTATCTCTATAGATCTTAATGCCCAATATGTAAGCAGCTTCACCGAGGTCTTTCATTGAAAAACTCTTATTCAAGTATCCTTTTATGCTATCTGTGAATTCTATATCATTTCCGATCAGCAATATGTCATCTACATATAATATCGTAAATGCTACAGAGCTCCCACTCACTTTCTTGTAAATACAGGCTTCTCCAAAAGTCTGTGATAAACCCAAATGCTTTGATCACACAATCAAAGCGCTTATTCCAACTCCGAGATGCTTGCACCAAATATAGATGGATCGCTGAGCTTGCACACTTTGTTAGCTCCCTTTGGATCGATAAAACCTTCTCGTTGCATCATATACAACTCTTCTTCCGTAAATCCATTCAGAATGCGCTTTTTACATCCATTTGCCAAATTTCATAATCATAAAATGCGGCAATTGCTAACATGATTCGGACGATTTAAGCATCGCCACGGGTGAGAAGGTCTCATCGTAGTCAATCCCTTGAACTTGCCGAAACCCTTTTATGCATAAGTCGAGCTTTATAGACAAAGTAATATTACCGTCAGCGCAGCTTCTTCTTGAAGATCCACTTGTTTTCTATTGCTTGCCGACCTCGGCAAGTCAACCAAAGTCCATACTTTGTTTTCATACATGGATCCCATCTCGATTTCATGGCCTCAAGCCATTTTATGAATCTGGGCTCACCATCGCTTCTTCATAGTTCGTAGGTTCATCATGATCTAGTAGCATGATTTGAACAGGATTGCCGCATCACTCGGTGTGGATCTTACTCGTCTGATCTACGAGGTTCGTGAAGTAACTTGATCTCAAGTTTCATGATCAACATCATCAACTTCCTCACTACTTGGTGTAGGTGTCTCGTAAACCGGTTTCGTGATTTAACTACTTTCAAGTAAGGGAGAAGGTACTATTACCTCATCAAGTTCCACTTTCTCCCACTCACTTCTTCGAGAGAAACTCCTTCTCTAGAAAGGATCCATTCTAGCAACGAATGTCTTGCCTTCGATCTGTGATAGAAGGTGTACCCAACTGCTTCCTTTGGGTATCCTATGAAGACACATTCGATTTGGGTTCGAGCTTATCAGTTGAAGCTTTTTCACATAAGCATCGATCCCCAAACTTTAAGAAACGACAACTTTGGTTTCTTGCCAAACCATAGTTCATACGTGTCGCCTCAACGGATTTCGACGGTGTTCTATTCAAAGGTGAATGCGGCCGCCTCTAGAGCATAACCCCAAAACGATAGCGGTAAATCAGTAAGAGACATCATAGATCACACCATATCTAGTAAAGCACGATACGACGCTCGACACACCATTACGCCTGTGGTGTTCCGGTGGCGGAGTTGCGAAACTATTCCGCATTGTTTCAAATGTAGACCAAACTCAGAACTCAAATATTCACCTCCACGATCCGATCAGAGAAACTTAATTTTCTTGTTACGATGATTTTCAACTTCACTCTGAAATTCTTTGAACTTTTCAAACGTTTCAGACTTATGTTTCATTAAGTAGACATACCCATATCCGCTTAAGTCATCCGTGAAGGTGAGAAAATAACGATATCCGCCACGAGCCTCAATATTCATTGGACCACATACATCAGTATGTATGATTTCCAACAAATCATGGTTTCTCCATAGTACCGAGAACGGTGTTCTAGTCATCTTGCCTATGAGGCACGGTTCGCAGTGCCAAGTGATTCATAATCAATGACTCCAAAAGTCCATCAAGATGGAGTTTCTTCATGCGCTTTACAATCGATATGACCTAAACGGCAAGGTACACAAATAAGTTGCACTATCATTATCAACTCTGATCTTTTGGTTTCAACATTATGAATATGTGTATCACTACTATCGAGATTCATCAAAATAGACCATTCCTCAAGGGTGCATGACCATAAAAGATATTACTCATATAAATAGAACAACCATTATTCTCTCGATGAAAATGAATAACCGCCTCGCATCAAACAAGATCCAGATATAATGTTCATGCTCAATGCAGGCACCAAATAACAATTATTTAGGTCTAAAACTAATCCCAAGGTAGATGTAGAGGTAGCGCAATCACCGCGATCACATCGACTTTGGAACCATTTCCCACGCCAAGATCGTCACCTCGCCCTTGCCGAGTTCGCTACCAGAAGTCCCTGCTTCGAGTTGCAAATATTAGCAACAGAACCAAAGATCAAATACCCAAAAGCTACTACGAGCTCTAGTAAGGTACACATCAATAACATGTATATCACATATACCTTGTTCACCTTGCCATCCTTCTTATCCACCAAATACTTGGGGCAGTTCCGCCCAAAGGACTCACCATGCAGAGAAGCACTCCGGCTGTGTTTAGGGCCAGACTTGGGTTTTTCTCCGAGCAAAGCAACTTGCTTGTCGCTTCTTCTTGAAGTTCCCCTTCTTCTTCCCTTTGCCTTTCTTCTTGAAACTAGTGGTCTTATCGACCATCAACACTTGATGCTCCTTCTTGATTTCTACCTCCGCAGCCTTTAGCATTGCGAAGAGCTCAGTATAGTCTTTACTAACCCTTGCATATTATAGTTCATCACGAAGCCTTTGTAGCTTGGTGGCGTGATTGAAGAATTCGTCAATGACACAATCATCCGGAAGATTAACTCCCAATTGTGTCAAGTGATTGTAGTACCCAGACATTCTCGAAAGTATATGCTCACTAATGTAACTATTCTCCTCCATCTTGCAGCTATAGAACTTATTGAGACTTTATATCTCTCAATCCGGCATTCTGTTGAATATCAATGTCGTGACCCCTACTCAATGTCACATCGATCTAGCCTGAACACATCATATCACTTTATGCGCCTCACGACGGTATCCCAACGGGTGCCACTTACCTTTGGCCCGGACCGCTTATGCTTTTGGCACACGATATGATAGTGTCGCTAGCATCCATATGAAAAGGAGCCCGGCTGACATGACTAGTCAGAAACCCAAAGTGGCATGAGACTTACAGGACAGCATCCATGACCCAAAGATCGAACGTGTTCGGCCAACAGCAAGTAAGTTCCGGCCAGCACGCTGGGCTAGCAGGGCTAACAGACTCGCACTAATGCGTGACATTTCAAGGGATGCATACGTGAACGAAGAAGGACACATGCCGCCAGCCTAAGTGTTCCGAGCAAGAGTAAGCTACCATGGCTCAAAGGAGACACTAGGAGACATTTCCGTAAGAGAGGCTACTAAAGATAAACAACTAGATAGTCGATCCCACACATACCAAGCATTTCAATCATACACACAATATGCTCGATATGTGCAAATACAACAAGGCATCACAACATGACTCTACGACACAAGTATTTTATTTAGAGGCTCAGAGAGCCGCTCATATCATACACACAAGTACGGGTCACACGACCCACATACAAGTCATACAAGCATACAAGCCACAATGAAGTGTTTTGTCCGAGTACGCATAACTAGTAAAATAAAAGAGGCTAGGGTAAGCCTAGCTATACTACAAGGTCCTTCTCTTGCTCAGATCACCACCGGCCTTAGTCTACTCATCGATGTCAACGCTTCACGAAGAACCCGCTTAAGGGTTTGTGGCATCTTCCAAAAATGTAAATTAAAGCAACATGAGTACAAAGGTACTCAAGAAGACTTACATCGACCCTACATACATGCATATTATCAAGAAGGGTTGGTGGGTTATTGCAGCAAGCCAGCTTTGACTCATGGCTGCTTATCCCACGAGACACCAACTTGAAATAGTTTTATGACTCGAGTCCACTACTCATCTCTTCAATACACCACCGAGGATCCAACCCTGCCTTCCTACGGAGAAGCCATCCTCGCACTCACGCTTATCTTGAGGCTTTTAGTAGTATCCATTTACTTGTCTATGAACCGTATAGGCAACCAAGTAGTCCTTTATCATGACGCTGCTATTCAATAGATGATGTTAACCCCGCAGGGTGTACTTCTTCATACATGTTTCACCACTTAGCGCCCAGACACGACATGTGCTCTGCAGACTTCAAGCGAAAGCCGACGTGGTGTAGACCACGACCTACCTAGACACACAAGTCTCTAGTCCAGTTTATCGCCTATTTGGGTTCCATCTATGAGGAGTTCCGCCAAGTCTCGCCCACAGCCCCAAACGATGTGAACAGGTTCCTGGATACCAAACGGCATCCGTACACCGTACACGCATCTACCGTGATCACAGCCCACCCTCACTACGGCCATTGTTCACGGCCTCCAAGAGGCTACAAACACCGTAAACTACTTGCAACTCCCGGACAGAGGACTAGGGTGCATAAGAAGTCGAGCGGGTCATATTTCAGGCCCAATGTATGGTAGTAGCTGATTCTTAAATCACACATACAGATCTCAAGGCTTAAGGACGGCCTCAATGAAACAACCCACCATGTACTCCTACATGGCCTCTCATCGATACCTTTACCAAATCGTGTTCAACACCTTACCTCATACCGACTCGATCATTTCACTCTAGCCATCATCCCGATGAACCAGACTGACACAACTCTAAGCATAGCAGGCATAGCAAGGTAGGAACAACACAATCATATGGCTCAATCAACTCCTACACATGCTAGTGGGTTTCATCTAGTTATCGTGGCAATGACAGTCATGCAGAGGAAATGGGTTCAACTACCGCAGCAGACACAGCAGCTTGAATCGCGTTGTCTTAATGCAGAAACGAGAGCAGGAGCAAGAACATGGGATTTTATCGATATGATCAAATGGTTGGTTGCTTGTTCGACGGGTCGTTACTCGGTATTGTTCTTCGTCAGTTATCACTTGGCATTCTCGGGCCGTAACTCCGCCGCAGAACACCGATACACAAGCATTACCAAACAATATGCAACAATATGATGCATGCAATGAGACATGGCAAGATGAGTGCTTTGGGCTAATGCAACTAAGATCAGATGGGTTTGAACCAATTTGAACCAAAGATTCAAAATTCAAACTCATATATGATCATTTAAAATGCTTAAACTTGTTCTGTGAATAACAGTGGGTTAGCTTCTGTAAACATGCATGAAACCAGTACAGATGGATAGATTGGATTTTTCTGATCATTTTTCATATATAATTTGTTTCATTTGGAGCTATGGTTGATTTTATATGAATTTTGAAGTTTGAAACATTTTCTCGAATTTTCGTAAAAATAATTCCAAGAATTTAAAATATCACACAAGACAAGGCCATGATGACGCTGGGGTCAACGGGCTGGTCAGTCAAACCCACCAGTGGGTCCCGCATGTCGCTGGGGTTAGTTTATTTAGGATTTAATTAAACTAACCTAGGTTAATTAGCGTGGCCGGGCCCACATGTCATGGACCTGTGGGGTCAAACCGGCCCACCTGTGGTCAAAGCCGTGGTCAAACCCACCGGCGCTTAACCGCCGGCGAGCGACGCGGGCGGCGATAGTGTTTTTGCCCGCCACCAAATGGGGCGCGAGGCCACCGGAGTGCAACCGAGGACAAACCGCAGTTTTGGCGGAGTCCGCGGCTCGGGTGGTGGAGTAGGCGCCAGCGGCGATTTTGGCCACCGAGCTCGTGTGAAACGAACTCGCGCTGTGGTGTGCGGTGAGGTGCGGGTGCGTGGTTAGCACCAGCGCGTGGTGAACGGTTGGACAGGTGAGAAGGCCGGAGTGGCCGGAGCACGCCGGCGACGAGGTCCGC
The DNA here is from genome assembly GCA_021437245.1 of Aegilops speltoides. Taxonomy (NCBI): domain Eukaryota; kingdom Viridiplantae; phylum Streptophyta; class Magnoliopsida; order Poales; family Poaceae; genus Aegilops; species Aegilops speltoides. The sequence continues at coordinate 17,563 of JAHHZJ010007614.1, read as the reverse complement.
GGCGGTGCGTATGGCGGCGATCTCGTGGCGCCGCTGTGGTGCACGGAGCGAGAGAGAGAGGGTCGGGAAGTAGTTAGGCTCACAGCGACGCAACGGTGCGACGGCGGGTCGGGGACGAGCTGCAGCGGCGACGGCGCTGAAGGGGATCTCGGCGGCGGCGGACTCGGGCGAAGCTTGGTGCGGCGTTTTGGGCACGCGAGCGCCGGGGCTCGCTAGCTCGAAGGAGTCGACGACGGCGAGCGCCGGACACGGTGGCGCGGCGGGGTCGACGGAGGGCGCGGCTACGACGGTGGGCAAGGCGTGGCGCCGCCATGGCGTGGGGGAGCGAGGGAGACGAACCAGGAGGAGAGGGGTGTCTGGGGTTCGGGCGCGACGTGGAGCTCATCCAAGGCGATGGAGCGGCGAGAGGGCGGCAGAAGCGGCGAGCAGCAAGCGGGCGAAGCAGGTGCCGCCGCCGAGCACCTTGGCTGCCTCGCCTGCAAGCTAAGCAGCTCATTGGCTGGCGCGGGCTGGGTGGCCAGGGCCGCTAGCTAGGCGCTGTAAGTTTTTCATTGTTTTTCCTTTTCTATTATTCTCAGAACTTTGTTGAGTTATTTAAAATACCTAGGAGGTTTCAAAATTCACCAAACTACTCCTGGTCCATTGTTGAATATTTCCAACATGAAACATTTTAGTTTGAGATATTTGGACATTTGAAATATTTTATAAATTTTAAATGCCCAAATTCAAATAGCTATGATTTAATTCAAAGACCCAAAGATGACCTAGGAAATTGTGCATCACTTTTGGCAAGGCTTCGACCAAGACAAAATGATGGACATTTTAGAAGGGCATTTCAGTTCATCGAAAATATTTTTAGTAAACCCTAGTTGTTTCAGAGAGGGTGGGGTTCTCGCAATCCCATTTCAAGTTTTAGTTGAAAAAATAGACATGATGCAACACTCTAATGCATGAACTAGCTAGGTGTGACAACTCACCCCACTCAAAAGAATCTCGCCCCGAGATTTAGGTTCCTCCGAAAGAGGGCGGATATTCAAGTCAAGACGATCCTCCCTTTCCCAAGTAGCTTCCTTCTCGTAATGATGCCACCATTGAACCTTGAGAAACTTGATATTATGCCGCCGAGTGGTACGCCGCTTGATCGAGAATACGAACGGATATTCTCGATATGTGAGATTATCTTGAAGATCAAGCTGCCGTGGTCCACTCCACGGATAGGATCCGAGAAGCAACGCCTCGAGTTGAGAAACGGAAGACGCCGTGGACTTTGGAGAGATGCGGAGGTAGTTCCAATTGGTAGGCAACTTCCTCGCTTGGCAAGAATGCGAAAGGGTCCAATGTAGCGAGGAGCCAATTTGCCTTTTGATATCAAACGATGGGTTCCTTCGAGGGTAACCCAAAGGTAAGCCTTCTCGCCAACCTCGTAAGTCATAGCCTTATGTTTTCGGTCATATTGACTTTTGACGAGATTGGGCTGTTTTCAACTTTTCACTAACGATGCGAACTTGTTTTCCGCTTCCTCGATCATATCCGCCAAAGAATTGTCTTTCCCCTGCTCGACTCGCTAAGAGGTGTTCGCACCTTCGCCCATAGAGAACTTCAAAAGGTGCTTTGCCCAAGCTAGATTGATAGCTGTTGTTATAAGCAAATTCGCAAATGGGAGGCATTTCCCCAATCCATTCCTAATGAGATAATGTAAGCTCAAGCATGTCTTCTAAAATTTGGTTGACACGCTCTACTTGACCACTTGATTGAGGGTGAAAAGCAAAGCTAAAGGAAAGATGGGTTCCCATGGCGCTTTTGGAAACTTTCCCAAAATCGAGAGGTGAAAAGACTTCTCGATCCGAAGTTAATTTCCAATGGAACACCATGAAGAGACACTATTCGGGAGATGTACAAGTCCGCTAGCTGACTAGCGTTATACTCGCGAACAGTAAGAAATGGGCTACTTTGGAAAGGCGGTCGATAACTATTAAAGATAGCATTATTCCTCTCTTGGTCCCGGGAAACCAAAGGATGAAATCCATACTAATTTTATCCCATTTCCATTCAGGAATAGCTAAAGGTTGAAGGGTGCCAAGAGGCCGCTGATGCTCGCTTTTACACGACGACAAACGCCGCAGCTAGCAACAAATCGAGCAATGTCTCTTCATCCTAGTCCACCGTAACCTCCGCGAGGTCCCGATACATTTTAGTGCCACCGGATGAATGGTGAGAGGGATTCATGAGCTTCCTTAAGGATCACCGCAGATAAAGGATTCTTGGGAACCACTAGGCGGTTCTCAAAATATACAACACCATGATCATTTGTAGAAAACATTTAGCATCTCCGCTAACAATGTTCTCCTTAATCCGGATATTCTCTATCTCGCTTTTGGGCAGCGATGACTTGATCCATAAGAGTAGGTTTCGCCACTAAAGTGGAAAGGAACCCCGAGGAACAATGTGAAGGTTGAGCTCCAAATTCCTCGTGGAGAAGTGGTTGATTTTGTTGCAACATCAGGTTGTTGCAATAAGATTTACGACTTAGCGATCAGCCATGACGCTGGCTTTACCCGGTGTAAGTTATCCCTAAGTCGAAATCGAGATCAACTCAACCCAACGCCTTTGCCTGAGATTTAAATCTGGTTGGGTGAATATATATTTCAGACTTTGGTGATCGTAGATTTCGCAACGATTACCAAGAAGGTAATGTCGCCAGTTTTGAGTGCATAGACTACACCGCAAGCTCTAGATCATGAGTAGGGTAGTTTTCTCATGTGGGTGTAATTGCCGTGAACCATAAGCAATTACGGTCGGTCTTGCATGAGAATACAGCCTAGTCCTTGTCGCGAGGCGCCGCAATAGATAACAAAGTCCTTAGAGAAATCTGTGGTACCAATACGGAGCGGTTAAACGCCTTTTCGCCTCGAAACTGTGGCTCACATTGTGGAGTCCACTCAACTTTTTATCTTTCTTGAGGAGTTCAGTTAGAGGTTTAGCAACTTTGGAGAAGTTCTCGACGGCGGGCGGCAATAGCTCGCTAAGCCAAGGAAACTCCGAACTTGCTTGACCGATTCAGTGGAGTCCAATTAAGGACGGCTTGAACTCGCCGGGTTTACAAAGAATACCTTTACCGAAATTACATGTCCTAGATAGGTCACTTCGCAGCCAAAATTCGATTTTGAAAACTTGGCATAAAGGCGATGCTCTCAAGTTTCATCAACACTAGCCTTAGATGTTCGCATGTTCTTCCTCGCTCTGGAATAGATGAGTATGTCATCGAGGTAAACCACTACTAATTTGTCCAAATATTCCATGAAGATTGAGTTCATTAACCGAGAAAGTGGTGGGGCGTTGGTTAGACCGGCGACATGACGGTGTACTCAGACACCGTAACGAGTAACAAAAGCCGCTTTAGGAATGTCCCTGCTTCGGATTTTGATTTGATGGTAGCCTAACCTCAAATCCATCTTAGAGAAGACCGAGGATCCCGCGAGCTGATCATACAGATCGCTGATCCCGGAAGCGGATACTTGTTCTTAATTGTGACCAGATTGACGGGTCGATAATCTACAACCATCCGATCCGCATTCATCCTTCTTCTTGACGAAGAGGACGGGCAAGCCCAAGGAGATGAACTAGGACGGATGAAACCCTTTGCAAGGCCTCATCGAGTTGTTTCTTGAGTTCGCTAGTTCTAGGGTGCCATCTTGTAGGGTCTTCTAGAAATTGGGACAGCCTCGAATGAGGTCTATCACGAATTCAACATCTCCGCTGTGGAACACCGGCAATTTTCTCGAAAGACATCCGGAAAGTCACGGACTACCGAACGCCTTCGAGGTCCGCAATGGACCGCATTGAGAGAATATAGTCGACGCTAGATATTCGGGTCAAGACATTGACTATCTTTCCCGAGGGTGCGAAGTTGAACAGTCCTAGAGAAACAATCAATCTTGGCATGATGGGTGACATCCACCATACCCAAGATGATATTTATATCCCAAGATTTGAGAGCTATCAACGATGCAAGGAAAACAAGTCCGTCGACCGATTTCATTACCATGGCTTACTCTAGAGGTTTGCCATTTGATCCCGGTTTGAATTACCATGGAGGTGGGCATATCATCGAATGCGTGTTGTGCAAGCGAGCATAGCTTTGGATATGAATGAATGAGATGCTCCAAAGATCGAAAAGAACGGATGCCGGTGGCAATTAACAAGAAGCGCATCGAGCACGACGCTGGGATCCTCTTGGGCCTCCTCACCGAGATACAATTAACATGGCCACGCAAAGGTGGCCGGCTTGGCATAGAACACCTTTCCCGCTGGTTTGCCACGCCAACAGCTTTTGCAGATCTGGTTGGGGTTGATCTGGGACAATCGCGCATGTAGTGGCCTGATTCCCCACACTTAAAGCACGCCACGGGCTGGCGCCAGAGGAGCGTTGTTGGTTGGCCCACCATAGGGCCTAGCTGGTGCATATCGCCGAATCGGGCGAGGCGCCGAAGGATGGCCTCGTGTGAATCGTGGCAGGCAAGATAGGCACCCACACACGGCGCTTCGTGGTCCAAAGACCGGATGAGGAACCCATATCACGACCATGCTTGCGTGTTGCCTCAAATCAGTCCGACCAGTTTCAACACCGATGGCTTTGTTAACAAGCTTCGAAAGAGGTGCACTCATGCAGACGGAGATCTCGGCGGAGTTCGGGCTAAGTCCCTTGCGAACCTTGCCTGCTTTTGGCGCCGCGGAGACTCTTCAGCTGTATAGCGCAAGATTACCGAATCTTCTCGCTATAGGCGCCCACGAGAGACGACCTTGGGTGAAACTGCAGAACTCCTCACGCTTATGATCCATGAGACCTCCGAATGTGATGTTCACGAAAGCCTCGCTGAATTCTGCCCAAGTAGTGACATGGCCAATCAAGGGCGATAGCTATATAGTTCTCCCACCGAGACTAGCGGACCTTCGAGATGATATGCAGCAAAGGTGACCTTATCCGCCTCACCATCAAAGGCGTAACGCAGCTTGTGAGTAATGCCGCGGGTTGCCATCAGCGAGAGGCTCGACGGAGTGGTGGAAAGTAGGCGGTGTAACTTGATGAAGTCACCGAGCGACACCAAGTTGTTTCTGATGGTGGGCTGTGTTCTCGCTCGATACGCCCAAAGAAACGGTTGGTCTCCTGCTTGTTTCTCTCGCCTCAGCATAACTTCGCCGAGAAGGAGGGTGAGGCAGGTTTGCTTCTCCAACTCCATCGCTTTCTTCTGCTCGCGCGAGCAGGGTTGTTATGGGTGTTAACCATCCTAGGGAAACAAAACAAGGATTTAGTCCAGATGGCAAGTTTTCGACAAAGAAAGGTAGAATGTAATGGATAACTTGAATGCGAGATGATCATCCGTATGACATGGCGATACGTAAACCGCTTTATTCCATCGCCATACACACCATACAAGGTTTAGTACAAGACCAAACAAAGTACTACTTCGGTGAAAGGAAGATTACATCTCATCGGAGGCACACCAAGCTCCTATACATTATTTTTGTTACACCTCCGGATTAGTACACACTAAGTCATATTCCACGGTCACGCAGACGGTGGAAATACAATCGTTATAATACTAGTGGGACTACTACTAACTCGACGCCTCCGTAGTAGTTCTCATAGAAGTCTCCTCCGTAGCCCGGGAGTTCAACGTGATCGTCTGGGAACAGACGGTCCCGAGGAGCCCGTGGACCGTAAGGACAAGGGTGAGGTCTTGACCTATGAACGGTGGCAAGCGAGACCACGAGGTGGGGTGATGCCCCCACATCACGCCACCCATCATGTCCGCAGATCAGCCCCGACAGATACAAATCTTCATATCCATGTAACCAGCTTGAACAGCCGGCAAAACGAGTCAAGGTAGCCCAGTTGATCAAGACGGGCATTGAAGAGCTCCATCCTCAAGGTCCGACTCTCTCGGTCCTTGTCCTCGAGCAACTCAGCGGTAGTACGGGTTAGGGAGTCCTCCGATCGAATCAAGATAGATGGCTCGAGATAACCAAACGCCCAGAAGTGAACTCGCATATACCGAAGTCGGTGTTATGAGCAGCCCAGTCCTGCTCGATAATGGTCATCATAGAATATGCAGCATCTTGTACCGCCATATCAATAGTAACACCAAGCCCATAGGAGCTGTGAAGGGCCTCGTGCAACCAGGATAAGAGGGAAACACCCGACAAAGGTAAAGATATCGACTTTGATTAAAGTCTCGACATCGCTTTTCAACTGTATTCGGGTACCAACGGTATCCCGCTCGATCATAACCCGAACTAGCATGGATGTATGACCGTCACACCAATGCATCCGGTCGATTTAACCACTTGATTGTGATCACGAGTGGCCATCCGAAGCACAACCACAATGCAAAGACATTAGTATTTCTAGCGGAATTTGACAGATAACGATCAGAAATGCTCAAAGGATTGAGACATTTCACAAGGATCTGCATAACCACTCAACAATATCATATCAAGGTTCTGGGTCCAATTTAGTAACATAACAGATAGTAAAATCAACCAGGCTTGTAACCATCAAACCTACAAGGTACTACCGATTAGTAACACGTGAGCCTAATAGAGAGAAGAGATCCTAATTTAACCCCGATGGAAGAATGGACCGACTCGATCGTAATATCATGAGATAAAGGAGTAAAAGAGCCTTACGCATCATCCCACAATCAATTCCCTACATATAACTAAAGCATTTCTAGACTCAACATCGACCGCTTTGGCTTGGAGAACCCACAGCAGTCCGCTCGATGCTAACGCTGTCAGACCCCGCTCAATGTCACATCGATCTAGCCTCAGAACACATCATATCACTTTGCGCCTCACGCACGGTATCCCAACGGGTGCCACCTTACCTTGGCCCGGACCGCTTATGCTTTTGGCACACGATATGATAGTGTCGCTAGCATCCATATGAAAAGGAGCCCGGCCGACATGACTAGTCATAAACCCAAAGTGGCACAGACTTACAGGACAGCATCCATGACCCAAAGATCGAACGTGTCGGCCAACAGCAAGTAAGTTCCGGCTGTAGCGCTGGCTAGCAGTGACTCTGAAGCGGGCTAACAGACTGACTAATGCGTGACATTTCCAAGGGATGCATACAGAACGAAGAAGGACACATGCCGCCAGCCTAAGTGTTCCGGAGCAGAGCAAGCTACCATGGCTCAAGGAGACACTAGGAGACATTTCCGTAAGAGAGGCTACTAAAGATAAACAACTAGATAGTCGATCCCACACATACCAAGCATTTCAATCATACACACAATATGCTCGATATGTGCAAATACAACAAGGCATCACAACATGACTCTACGACACAAGTATTTTATTTAGAGGCTCAGAGAGCCGCTCATATCATACACACAAGTACGGGTCACACGACCCACATACAAGTCATACAAGCATACAAGCCACAATGAAGTGTTTTGTCCGAGTACGCATAACTAGTAAAATAAAAGAGGCTAGGTAAGCCTAGCTATACTACAAGGTCCTTCTTGCTCAGATCACCACCGGCCTTAGTCTACTCATCGATGTCAACGCTCACGAAGAACCCGCTTAAGGGTTTGTGGCATCTTCCAAAAATGTAAATTAAAGCAACATGAGTACAAAGGTACTCAAAGAAGACTTACATCGACCCTACATACATGCATATTATCAAGAAGGGTTGGTGGGTTATTGCAGAAGCCAGCTTTGACTCATGGCTAAGCTATCCCACGAGACACCAACTTGAAATAGTTTTATGACTCGAGTCCACTACTCATCTCTTCAATACACCACCGAGGATCCAACCCCGCCTTCCTACGGAGAAGCCATCCCCGCACTCACGCTTATCTTGAGGCTTTTAGTAGTATCCATTTACTTGTCTATGAACCGATAGGCAACCAAGTAGTCCTTATCATGACGCTGCTATTCAATAGATGATGTTAACCCCGCAGGGTGTACTTCTTCATACATGTTTCACCACTTAGCGCCCAGACACACCACATGTGCTCGGCAGACTTCAAGCTTAAAGCCGACGTGGGTGTAGACCACGACCTACCTAGACACACAAGTCTCTAGTCCAGTTTATCGCCTATTTGGGTTCCATCTATGAGGAGTTCCGCCAAGTCTCGCCCACAGCCCCAAACGATGTGAACAGGGTTCCGGATACCAAACGGGCATCCGACACCGTGTACACGCATCTACCAGATCACAGCCCACCCCTACGGTCAGCGCTGTTCACGGCCTCCAAAGAGGCTACAAACACCGTAAACTACTTGCAACTCCCGGACAGAGGACTAGGGTGCATAAGAAGTCGAGCGGGTCATATTTCAGGCCCAATGTATGGTAGTAGCTGATTCTTAAATCACACATACAGATCTCAAGCTTAAGGACGGCCTCAATGAAACAACCCACCATGTACTCCTACATGGCCTCTCATCGATACCTTTACCAAATCGTGTTCAACACCTTACTCTCATACCGACTGATCATTTCACTCTAGCCATCATCCCGATGAACCGCACTGACACAACTCTAAGCATAGCAGTATAGCAAGGTAGGAACAACACAATCATATGGCTCAATCAACTCCTACACATGCTAGTGGGTTTCATCTAGTTATCGTGGCAATGACAGTCATGCAGAGGAAATGGGTTCAACTACCGCAGCACACAAAGCAGCTTGAATCGCGTTGTCTTAATGCAAGAACGAGAGCAGGAGCAAGAACATGGATTTTATCGATATGATCAAATGGTTGGTTGCTTGTTCGACGGGTCGTTACTCGGGTATTGTTCTTCGTCAGGTTATCACGGTACTCCTCGGGCCGTAACTCCGCCGCAGAACACCGATACACAAGCATTACCAAACAATATGCAACAATATGATGCATGCAATGAGACATGGCAAGATGAGTGCTTTGGGCTAATGCAACTAAGATCAGATGGGTTTGAACCAATTTGAACCAAAGATTCAAAATTCAAACTCATATATGATCATTTAAAATGCTTAAACTTGTTCTGTGAATAACAGTGGGTTAGCTTCTGTAAACATGCATGAAACCAGTACAGATGGATAGATTGGATTTTTCTGATCATTTTCATATATAATTTGTTTCATTTGGAGCTATGGTTGATTTTATATGAATTTTTGAAGTTTGAAACATTTTCTCGAATTTTCGTAAAAATAATTCCAAGAATTTAAAATATCACACAAGACTGCCATGATGACGCTGGGGGTCAACGGGCTGGTCAGGTCAAACCGACCAGTGGGTCCCGCATGTCGCTGGGGTTAGTTTATTTAGGATTTAATTAAACTAACCTAGGTTAATTAGCGTGGCTGGGCCCACATGTCATGGACCCAGGGGTCAAACCGCCCACCCGTGGTCAAAGCCGTGGTCAAACCCATCATGCTTAACCGCCGGCGCGACGCGGCGGCGAGTAGTTTTTGGCCGCTCGCCACCAAATGGGGCGCGAGGCCACCGAGTGCAGCCGAGGACAAACCGCAGTTTTGGCGGAGTCCGCGGCTCGGTGGTTGGAGGTAGGCGCCGGCGGCGATTTTGGCGCCACCGAGCTCGGTGAAACGAACTCGCGCTGTGTGTGGGAGGTGCGGTGTGGGTTAGCACCAGCGCGACGTGGTGAACGTGGTTGACAGGGTGAGAAGGCCGAGGTGGCCGGAGCACGCGGGCGACGAGGTCCGCGGGCGGCGGCGCGGCGGCGATCTCGTGGCGCCGCTGGGTGCACGGGAGCGAGAGAGAGGGTCGGGAAGTAGTTAGGTTCACAGCGACGAACGGTGCAGACGGCGTGGTCGGGACGAGCTGCAGCGGCGACGGCGCTGAAGGACTCGCGGCGGCGACTCCGGGCGAAGCTGCAGCGGCGTTTTGGGGCACGCGAGCGCCGGGCTCGCTAGTTCGAGGAGTCGACGACGGCGGAGCTGCTCGACACGGTGGCGCGGGCGGGGTCGACGGAGGGCGCGGCTACGACGGTGGTGCGCGGCGGTGGCGCGGCCATGGCGTGGGGAGCGAGGGAGACGAACCAGGAGGAGAGGGGTGTCTGGGGTTCGGGCGCGACGTGGAGCTCATCCAAGGCGGCGGAGCGGCGAGAGGGGGCAGGCGGCGAGCAGTACAAGCATGCGAAGCTGCGTGCCGCCGAGCACCTTGGCTGCCTGCCTGCGTTAAGCAGCTCATGGCGCGGTGGTCGGGCTGGGCCAAGGCCAGGGGGCCAGCGCGCGCCTGTAAGTTTTTCTCGCTGTTTTTTTTTTCTATTATTCTCAGAACTTTGTTGAGTTATTTAAAATACCTAGGAGGTTTCAAAATTCACCAAACTACTCCTGGTCCATTGTTGGAATATTTCCAACATGAAACATTTTAGTTTGAGATATTTGGACATTTGAAATATTTTATAAATTTTAAATGCCCAAATTCAAATAGCTATGATTTAATTCAAAGACCCAAAGATGACCTAGGAAATTGTGCATCACTTTTGGCAAGGCTTCGACCAAGACAAAATGATGGACATTTTAGAAGGGCATTTCAGTGTTCATCGAAAATATTTTTAGTAAACCCTAGTTGTTTCAGAGAGGGTGGGGTTCTCGCAATCCCATTTCAAGTTTTAGTTGAAAAAATAGACATGATGCAACACTCTAATGCATGAACTAGCTAGGTGTGACAACTCACCCCACTCAAAAGAATCTCGCCCCGAGATTTAGGTTCCTCCGAAAGAGGGCGGATATTCAAGTCGAAGACGATCCTCCTTTCCCAAGTAGCTTCCTTCTAATGATGCCACCATTGAACCTTGAGAAACTTGATATTATGCCGCCGAGTGGTACGCCGCTTGATCGAGAATACGAACGGATATTCTCGATATGTGAGATTATCTTGAAGATCAAGCGCTGTGGTCCACTCCACGGATAGGATCCGAGAAGCAACGCCGAGTTGAGAAACGGGAAGACGCCGTGGACTTTGGAGAGATGCGGAGGTAGTTCCAATTGGTAGGCAACTCTCCTCGCTTGGCAAGAATGCGAAAGGGTCCAATGTAGCGAGGAGCCAATTTGCCTTTGATATCAAACGATGGGTTCCTTCGAGGGTAACCCAAGGTAAGCCTTCTCGCCAACCTCGTAAGTCATAGCCTTATGTTTTCGGTCATATTGACTCTTTTGACGAGATTGGGCTGTTTTCAACTTTTCACTTAACGATGCGAACTTGTTTCTTCCGCTTCCTCGATCATATCCGCCAAAGAATTGTCTTTCCCGGTTTCCACTCGCTTAAGAGGTGTTCGCACCTTCGCCCATAGAGAACTTCAAAAGGTGCTTTGCCCAAGCTAGATTGATAGTGTTGTTATAAGCAAATTCGCAAATGGGAGGCATTTCTCCCAATCCATTCCAATGAGATAATGTAAGCTCAAGCATGTCTTCTAAAATTTGGTTGACACGCTCTACTTGACCACTTGATTGAGGGTGAAAAGCAAAGCTAAAGGAAAGATGGGTTCCCATGCGCTTTTGGAAACTTTCCCAAAATCGAGAGGTGAAAAGACTTCTCGATCCGAAGTTAATTTCAATGGAACACCATGAAGAGACACTATTCGGGAGATGTACAAGTCTGCTAGCTGACTAGCGTTATACTCTCGCCAGTAAGAAATGGGCTACTTTGGAAAGGCGGTCGATAATCTATAAAGATAGCATTATTCTCTCTTGGTCCCGGGAAAACCAAAGGATGAAATCCATACTAATTTTATCCCATTTCCATTCAGAATAGCTAAAGGTTGAAGGGTGCCAAGAGGCCGCTGATGCTCGCTTTTACACGACGACAAACGCCGCAGCTTAGCAACAAATCGAGCAATGTCTCTTCATCCTAGTCCACCGTAACCTCCGCGAGGTCCCGATACATTTTAGTGCCACCGGATGAATGGTGAGAGGGATTCATGAGCTTCCAAGGATCAGCTGTCAGATGTGTTGATTCTGGGAACCACTAGGCGGTTCTCAAAATATACAACACCATGATCATTTGTAGAAAAACATTTAGCATCTCCGCTAACAATGTTCTCCTTAATCCGGATATTCTCTATCTCGCTTTTGGGCAGCGATGACTTGATCCATAAGAGTAGGTTTCGCCACTAAAGTGGAAAGGAACCCCGAGGAACAATGTGAAGGTTGAGCTCAAATTCCTCGTGGAGAAGTGGTTGATTTTGTTGCAACATCAGGTTGTTGCAATAAGATTTACGACTTAGCGATCAGCCATGACGCTGGCTTTTACCCGGGTAAGTTATCCCTAAGTCGAAATCTGAGATCAACTCAACCCAACGCCTTTGCCTCGAGATTTAAATCTGGTTGGGTGAATATATATTTCAGACTTTGGTGATCAGTAGATTTCGCAACGATTACCAAGAAGGTAATGTCGCCAGGTTTTGAGTGCATAGACTACGGCCGCAAGCTCTAGATCATGAGTGGGGTAGTTTTCTCATGTGGGTGTAATTGCCGGAACCATAAGCAATTACGGTCGGTCTTGCATGAGAATACAGCCTAGTCCTTGTCGCGAGGCGCCGCAATAGATAACAAAGTCCTTAGAGAAATCTGGTGGTACCAATACGGGAGCGTGTTAAACGCCTTTTCGCCTCGAAACCTGTGCTCACATTGTGGAGTCCACTGAACTTTTTATCTTTCTTGAGGAGTTCAGCTTAGAGGTTTAGCAACTTTGGAGAAGTTCTCGACGTAAGCGGCGGCAATAGCTCGCTAAGCCAAGGAAACTCCGAACTTGCTTGACCGATTCTGTGGAGTCCAATTAAGGACGGCTTGAACTCGCCGGGTTTACAAGAATACCTTTACCGTAAATTACATGTCCTAGATAGGTCACTTCGCAGCCAAAATTCGCATTTTGAAAACTTGGCATAAAGGCGATGCTCTCAAGTTTCATCAACACTAGCCTTAGATGTTCGGCATGTTCTTCCTCGCTCTTGAATAGATGAGTATGTCATCGAGGTAAACCACGCACTTAATTTGTCCAAATATTCCATGAAGATTGAGTTCATTAACCGAGAAAGTGGTCATGCGTTGGTTAGACCGGGACATGACGGTGTACTCAGACACGTAACGAGTAACAAAAGCCGCTTTTAGGAATGTCCCCGTTTCGGATTTTGATTTGATGGTAGCCTAACCTCAAATCCATCTTAGAGAAGACTGAGGATCCTGCGAGCTGATCATACAGATCGTTGATCCTGGGAAGCGGATACTTGTTCTTAATTGTGACCAGATTGACGGGTCGATAATCTACAACCATCCGATCCGTACCCATCCTTCTTCTTGACGAAGAGGACGGGCAAGCCCAAGGAGATGAACTAGGACGGATGAAACCCTTTTGCAAGGCCTCATCGAGTTGTTTCTGAGTTCGCTAGTTCTAGGGTGCCATCTTGTAGGGTCTTCTAGAAATTGGGACAGTTCCTCGAATGAGGTCTATCACGAATTCAACATCTCCGCGTGGAACACCGGCAATTTTTCTCGAAAGACATCCGGAAAGTCACGGACTACCGAACGCCTTCGAGGTCCGCAATGGACCGGCATTGAGAGAATATAGTCGACGCTAGATATTCGGTCAAGACATTGACTATCTTTCCCGAGGGTGCGAAGTTGAACAGTCCTAGAGAAACAATCAATCTTGGCATGATGGGTGACATCCACCATACCCAAGATGATATTTATATCCGAAGATTTGAGAGCTATCAACGATGCAAGGAAAACAAGTCTGTCGACCGATTTCATTACCATGGCTTACTCTAGAGGTTTGCCATTTGATCCCGGGTTTGAATTACCATGGAGGTGGGCATATCACTGAATGCAGTGTTGTGCGCGAGCATAGCTTTGGATATGAATGAATGAGATGCTCCAAAGATTTAAAAGAACGGATGCCGGGTGGCAATTAACAAGAAGCGTACCGAGCACGACGTTGGGATCCTCTTGGGCCTCCTCAGCTGAGATACAATTAACATGGCCACGTGCAGTGGTGGCCGGCTTGGCATAGAACACCTTTCCTGTTGGCTTGCCACGGCCAACAGCTTTTGCAGACTGGTTGGGGTTGATCTGGGGACAATCGCGCATGTAGTGGCCTGATTCCCCACACTTAAAGCACGTCACGGGGCTGGCGCGTAGAGGAGCGTTGTTGGTTGGCCCACCATAGGGCCTAGCTGGTGCATACTGCTGAACTGGGCGAGGCGCCTGGAAGGATGGCCTCGGTGTGAATCTGTGTGGTGGCAAGATTAGGCACCCACACACGGGCGCTTCGTGGTCCAAAGACCGGATGAGGAACCCATATCACGCACCATGCTTATGTGTTGCCTCAAATCACCTGACCAGTTTCAGCGCTGATGGCTTTGTTAACAAGCTTCGAAAGAGGTGCACCTATGCAGACGGAGATCTCGGCGAGTTCGGGCTAAGTCCCTCATGAACCTTGCCTGCTTTTACGCCGCTGGAGACTCTTCGCTGCATAGCGTGCAAGATTACCGAACTCTCCGCTATAGGCGCCCACGAGAGACGACCTTGGGTGAAACCGCAGAACTCCTCACGCTTATGCATCCATGAGACCTCCGAATGTGATGTTCACGAAAGCCTCGCTGAATTCTGCCCAAGTAGTGACATGGCCAATCGGGCGATAGCCATATAGTTCTCCCACCGTAGACTAGCGGGACCTTCGAGATGATATGCAGCAAAGGTGACCTTATCCGCCTACCTACCAGGCAGTAACGCAGCTTGTGAGAAATGCCGCGGGTTACCATCACGCCGAGAGGCTCGACGGAGTGGTGGAAAGTAGGCGGTGTAACTTGATGAAGTCACCGAGCGACACCAAGTTGTTTCTGATGGTGGGCTGTGTTCTGCTCGATACGCCCAAAGAAACGGTTGGTCTCCCGCTTGTTTCTCTCGCCTCTAGCATAACTTCGCCAGAAGGAGGGTGAGGCAGGTTTGCTTCTCCAACTCCATCGCTTTCGCCCGCCCGCGGAGCAGGGTTGTTATGGGTGTTAACCATCCTAGGGAAACAAAACAAGAATTTAGTCCAGATGGCAAGATTTTCGACAAAGAAAGGTAGAATGTAATGGATAACTTGAATGCGAGATGATCATCCGTATGACATGGTAGTATACGTAAACCGCTTTCTTATTCCATCGCATACACACCATACAAGGTTTAGTACAAGACCAAACAAAGTACTACTTCGTGAAAGGAAGATTACATCTCATCGGAGGCACACCAAGCTCCTATACATTATTTTTGTTACACCTCCGGATTAGTACACACTAAGTCATATTCCACGGGTCACGCAGACGGTGGAAATACAACTGTTATAATACTAGTGGGACTACTACTAACTCGACGCTCCGTAGTAGTTCTCAGAGAAGTCTCCTCCGTAGCTCGGGAGTTCAACGTGATCGTCTGGGAACAGACGGTCCCGAGGAGCCTGTGGGACCGAAGGACAAGGGTGAGGTCTTGGACCTATGAACGGTGGCAAGCGAGGACCACGAGGTGGGGTGATGCCCCCACATCACGCCACCATCATGTCCGCAGATCAGCCCCGACAGATACAAATCTCTCATATCCATGTAACCAGCTTGAACAGCCGTGCAAAACGAGTCAAGGTAGCCTCAGTGATCAAGACGGGCATCAAGAGCTCCATCCTCAAGGTCCGACTCTTCGGTCCTTGTCCTCGAGCAACTCAGCCGTAGTACGGGTTAGGGAGTCCTCCCGACCGAATCAAGATAGATGGCTCTGAGATAACCAAACGCCCAGAAGTGAACTCGCATATACCGAAGTCGGTGTTAAGGAGCAGCCCACCCGCTCAGATAATGGTCATCATAGAATATGCAGCATCTTGTACCGCCATATCAATAGTAACACCAAGCCCATAGGAGCTGTGAAGGGCCTCGTGCAACCAGGATAAGAGGGAAACACCGACAAAGGTAAAGATATCGACTTTTGATTAAAGTCTCGACATCGCTCTTCAACTGGTATTCGGGTACCAACGGTATCCCGCTCGATCATAACCCTAACTAGCATGGATGTATGACCGTCACACCAATGCATCTGGTCGATTTAACCACTTGATTGTGATCACGAGTGGCTATCCGAAGCACAACCACAATGCAAAGACATTAGTATTTCTAGCGAATTTGGACAAAGATAACGATCAGAATGCTCAAAGGATTGAGACATTTCACAAGGATCTGCATAACCACTCAACAATATCATATCAAGGTTCTGGGTCCAATTTAGTAACATAACAGATAGTAAAATCGAACCAGGCTTGTAACCATCAAACCTACAAGGTACTACCGATTAGTAACACGTGAGCCTAATAGAGAGAAGAGATCCTAATTTTAACCCCGATGGAAGAATGGACCGACTCAGATCGTAATATCATGAGATAAAGGAGTAAAAAGAGCCTTACGTATCATCCCACAATCAATTCCCTACATATAACTAAAGCATTTCTAGACTCAACATCGACCAGCTTTGGCTTGAGAACCTACAGCAGTCCGCTCGATGCTAACGCTGTCAGACCCCCCGCTCAATGTCACATCGATCTAGCTCAGAACACATCATATCACTTTGCCTCACGACGGTATCCCAACGGGTGCCACTTACCTTGGCCCGGACCGCTTATGCTTTTGGCACACGATATGATAGTGTCGCTAGCATCCATATGAAAAGGAGCCCGGCCGACATGACTAGTCAGAAACCCAAAGTGGCACAGACTTACAGGACAGCATCCATGACCCAACATCGAACGTGTCGGCCAACAGCAAGTAAGTTCCGGCTGTAGGCCAGGGCTAGGTGACTGCACTAATGCGTGACATTTCCGGGACGCATACAGAACGAAGAAGGACACATGCCGCCAGCCTAAGTGTTCCGAGCAAGAGTAAGCTACCATGGCTCAAAGGAGACACTAGGAGACATTTCCGTAAGAGAGGCTACTAAAGATAAACAACTAGATAGTCGATCCCACACATACCAAGCATTTCAATCATACACACAATATGCTCGATATGTGCAAATACAACAAGGCATCACAACATGACTCTACGACACAAGTATTTTATTTAGAGGCTCAGTAGAGCCGCTCATATCATACACACAAGTACGGGTCACACGACCCACATACAAGTCATACAAGCATACAAGCCACAATGAAGTGTTTTGTCCGAGTACGCATAACTAGTAAAATAAAAGAGGCTAGGGTAAGCCTAGCTATACTACAAGGTCCTTCTCTTGCTCAGATCACCACCGGGCCTTAGTCTACTCATCGATGTCAACGCTCACGAAGAACCCGCTTAAGGGTTTGTGGCATCTTCTAAAAATGTAAATTAAAGCAACATGAGTACAAAGGTACTCAAAGAAGACTTACATCGACCCTACATACATGCATATTATCAAGAAGGGTTGGTGGGTTATTGCAGCAAGCCAGCTTTGACTCATGGCTAAGCTTATCCCACGAGACACCAACTTGAAATAGTTTTATGACTCGAGTCCACTACTCATCTCTTCAATACACCACCGAGGATCCAACCCCGCCTTC
>JAHHZJ010007612.1:0-10941 GCA_021437245.1 Aegilops speltoides | reverse complement strand
GAATTGCAGCCCCTTTTTTTTGACCATAGTCAACACTGAGCAAAATTAAGTTCTTTGTTACTCAATTTTGGCTCCCAACTTCCGGGTATCCCCAATGCCATCACACCCCGAAACACCTAAAGTGAACAACTCAATATTGGTCAAATAAGAGTTACCAACCAACATCACCGCCCTTTTTCTTGACCGTCTGCCTAAAAATGAAGAAATTTCACTGCTTTAGTCATCCCTAAATTCCGGGTCTCACCACATGTATGACCACCAGAGCCCCGGCCCGCCTCCATGTCCTGCATACCGCACCCTTTGCCTTATTAATCAGAGGCCTCCCAAGGCCGGTGAGTCTCAAGGGTCCAACCACACCACTCAACCCCCACCCAGAAAGTACCACCGATTATCACCGACCGATGACGAAGTTTACACTTCCATCAAAACCGGGCTCCAGCCAACCGCATTACCGATTTTCCCCCCAATAGGCCCCCGCCGACACGGGGGAACGAGTAATTTCAAAATTTTCCACGCACACGCAAGATCATGGTGAGAACAAGAGGGGGAGAGTGTTTCACGCATGAGACCGGGGAAGCGATCACAACGAGGGAAGTAGTCGACGTTCCTCCGATCCGACCGATCCCGGCCAATTCGCCCCAGTTCTTGACACCGAAGCTCGATGACGCCCCTCGACCATCCAGCCGAGGTGAGGGAGAGTTCCACAAGACGACGGGGGGACGATCTTGATTTTCCCGCGGGTTCATTAAAATGACCGAGGTGGAATATGGTGGAGGGGGCACCGACACGCAAGGAACATCCAGATCAAACTTGTGTTTATGGGGTGCCCCGCCCCGGATATAAAGGAGGGGAGGGAGGAGGCGCCAGGTTTGGCGGGGGGAGTCCACCCACCGAGTAGGATTCCCTTTCCTAGTCCAACTAGGAGTCCTTCCATGTAGGGGGAGGAGAGAAGGAAAGGGAAGAGAGAAGGGAAGGAAAAGGAAGGGGGCGCCTTCCCTAGTCCAATTCGGACTAGAGCAAGGGGGGCGCCCCTTTGGCCCTTTCTCCTTTTTCCCATGGCCCAATGAGGCCCAATATGAACCCTGAATCTCCCAGATTAAAATACCCGATCACTGAACCTTCCAACTCCAATATAGTCGCCCAATATATCGATCTTTACGCCTCGACCATTTCGAGACTCTCGCCATGTCCCCGATCTCATCCGGACTAACTCCTTTACATCAAAACTCATAAACTCATAATAAAACGCCACGAAACCTTTGCTGCGGACTTACTTCGAGAACAAAGGACATGACCAGACCCCCGTCAATAAAATGGGACCCGATGCCCATATTGGTTCCATATTCTACGAAGATCTTTATCGGTGACCATAACAACATACGTTGTTTTTGTCATCGGTAGTTACTTTCCCGAGATTCGATCGGATCCAATACCTAGTTCAATCTCGCACGCAAGTCTTTTACTGTCCGAATACATCATCTCACAACTAACTCATTAGTTGCAATGCTTGCAAGGCTTATGATGATTACCGAGAGGGCCCAGATACCTCCCGACAATCGGAGTGACAAAACCTAATCTCAAATACGCCAACCCAACATCTCCTTTGGAGACACTCAGATCTTTATAATCACCCAATTTAGACGCTTGGTAGCACCCAAAGTTTCCTCCAAACGGAGTTGCATAATCTCATAGTTAGGAACATGTATGTCATGGATAAAAGCAAAGCAACATACTAAACGATCGGGTGCTGCTAATGGAATGGGTCATGTCAATCGATCATTCACTAATGATGTGACCTTGTTAATCAAATAACAACTTTTGTTCATGGTTAGGAAACATAACCATCTTTGATTAACAAGCTAGTCAGTAGAGGCATACTAGTGACCTTTGTTTGTCTATTATTCACACATGTATTATGTTTCCTAATAAATTCTAGCATGAATAATAAACATTTATCATGAAATAAGGAAATAATAAAACTTTATTATTGCCTCTAGGCATATTTCCCACCTCCCACTTGCACTAGAGTCAATAATCTAGATCACATCACCATGTGATTAACATCGATAGTTCACATCATCATGTGATTAACACCATAGTTCACATCGCCATGTGACCAACACCCAAAGGGTTTACTAGATTCAGAATCTAGTTCACATCGCTATGTGATTAACACCCAAAGAGTACTAAGGTGTGATCATGTTTTGCTTGTGAGAGAGTCTTAGTCAACGGGTCTTTCACATTCGATCCTTATGTATTTTGCAATTTTTATGTCTACAATGCTCGCACGGGCTACCTAGCTAATTGGTCCCACTTTCAATATGTATCTAGATCGAGACTTAGAGTCATCCGATCGTGTCAAAACTTGCATCGGTAACCCTTTACGATTTAACCTTTTCACTTCCATAATCGAGAAACATATCCTTATTCCACTAAATAATTTTGACCATGTCCAGGATCTACTTCCTAGATCACTATTGTACCCCTTGCCAAACTCAAAGGTATAAATAGATCGTACACAAAGATGGCATACTTTATAGAACCTATGGCCAAGGCATAGGGAATGACTTTTTCTTTTCTATCTTCCCTGGGTCGGGTTTTGAGTCTTTCATTTCACACCTTTAACACGTGCAAGAACTCTTTTTTAACTGCTCCATTTTGAACTACTTCAAAATCTTGTCAAGGTATGTACTCATTGAAAAACTTATCGCCGCCTTGATCTATCTCTATAGATCTTGATGCTCAATATGTAAGTAGCTTTACCGAGGTCTTTCTTTGAAAAACTCCTTTCAAACACCCTTTTTATGCTTTTAATAATTCTACATTATTTCCATCTAAATATGTCATTCAATATACTTATCGAAATGTTGAGTGTCCCACTCACTTTTTAGTAAATAAGCTTCACCGAAGTTCAGAAAAACTATATGCTTTGATCAACTATCAAAGCGATATTCCAACTCCGAGATGCTTGCAAGTCCATAGATGGATGCGGAGCTTGCACATTTGTTACTCCCTTGATCGAAAAACCTTCCGTTGCATCATATAAACTCTTCCTCCCAAAACCCATTCAGAATGCAGTTTTACATCCATTTGCCAAATTTCAAAATTTTGGCAATTGCTAACATGATTCGAAGATTAAGCATCGCTAAGTTGAGAAAATCTCATTGTAGTCAACACCTTGAACTTGTCAAAACCTTTTTGCAAAGTCGAGCTTTGTAGATAGTAACACTACTATCCTTCGCCTTCCTCTTGAAGATCCATTTATTTTCTATGGCTTGCCGATCATCGGGCAACCCACCAAAGTCCACACTTTGTTCCATACATGGATCTCATCTCGATTTCATGGCCTCAAGCCATTTCATGAATCGGGCTCATCATCGCTTCCTCATAGTTCGGAGGTTCATCATGTCTAGTTACATGACTTCCGAAGGATTACCGCACACCGTGCGGATCTTACTCGTTACCTACGAGGTTCAGAGTAACTTGATCCGTTTCATGATCATCATCATTAACTTCCTCACTAATTGTGTAGTTCCAAACCGTTTCGTGATGAACTACTTTCAATAAGGAGAAGGCAAACCTCATCAAGTTCTACTTTCCTCCCACTCACTTCTTTCGAGAGAAACTCCTTCTAGAAAGGATCCATTTATTAGCAACAATGTTTTCCTTCGGATCTGTGATAGAAGGTGTAAACAATTTCTTTGGGTATTCTATGAAGACGACCCGAGGGTTTGAGCTTATCAGATGAAACTTTTTCCATAAGCATCGAGCCCCAAACTTTAAGAAACGCAACTTTGGTTTCTTGCTAAACCAAGTTCAATAGTGTCGCCTCAACGGATTTAGATGGTGCCCTATTTAACGTGAATGCAGCTGTTCTAATGCATGATCCCAAAACGATATTGGTAAATCGGTAAGAAACATCAATTGTACTATATCCAATAAAGTGGTTATGAGTGGACACACCATTATGATGTGGTGTTCCTGTGGCATGAATTTGTGAAACTATTCCACATTGTTTTAATTGAAGACCAAACTCAGAATCAAATATTTGTCTCCGCGATCGTAGAAACCTTATTTTCTTGTCACGATGATTTTTCCACTTCACCAAATTCTTGAACCTTTCAACTATTTCGACTTATGTTTCATCAAGTAGAAACCCATATCGCTCAAATCATCTGTGAAGGTCGAAAATAAGATACATGCCAGCCAAATTCATTGGACGCAATCAAAGTATTATTTCCAAAAGTCCTTGTTCGCTTCCATGTTCCGAGAACGGAGTTTAGTCATCTTGCCCATGAGGCATGGTTCAAGCATCAAGTGATTCATAATCAAGTGATTCCAAAATCCCATCAAGATGGAGTTTCTTCATGCTTTACACCAATATGATCAAACCAAAGGACAAATAAGTTGCACTATCATTATTAACTTTGCATCTTTTGGTTTCAATATTATGAATATGTGTATCACTACGATCGAGATCCAATGAACCATTTTCATTGGGTGTAACCATATAAGGTTTTATTCATGTAAAAGTAAAAAGTTTATTCTCTTACTTAAATGAATAACCGTTTGCAATAAACACGATCAAATCATATTCATGCTCAACGCAAACACCAAATAACATTTATTTAGGTTCAACACTAATCCCGAAGTATAGGAGTATGATGATCATATCAATCTTGAAACTATTTCAACACACATCATCATTCACCCTTAACTAGTTTCCTTATTCGCAACTCCGCTTCGAAGTTACTACCTTAGCAACCGAACCAGTACCAAATACCGAGGGGTTGCTATAAACACTAGTAAAGCACACATCAAACACCTATATCAAATATACCCTTTTTTCACTTTGCCATCCTTCTTATCCACCAAATATTTAGGGCGTTCCGCCCAAAGGACCATTTCTTTAAAGGTAAGCACTTTGGCTTTGGTTCAGTTTTGGGCTTCTTCTGGGAGTGACAACTTGCTTGTCAATCTACTTGAAGTTCCCTTTCCCTTTCCCTTTTTCTTGAAACTAGTGATCTTGTCAACCATCAACACTTGATGTTTTTCTTGATTTCTACCTTCACGATTTCAACATCATGAGCCCGGAATCATTTTCATCATCCCTTGCATACTATAGTTCATCACGGTTCTACTAACTTGGTGATGGTGACTAGAGAATTTGCAATCACTATCTTATCCGAAGATTAACTCCCACTTGATTCAAGCATTAAGTACCTGCATAATCGAGCACATGCTCACTAGTTGAGCGATTCTCCTCCATCTTTTAGCTATAGAACTTGTTGGAGACTTTAATCTCTCAACTCGGTATTTGCTTGAAATATTAACTTCAACCTCGAACATCTCATATGGTCCATGATGTTCAAAACATCTTTGAAGTCCCGATTCTAAGCCATAAAGCATGGTGCACAAACTATCAAGTAGTCATCATATTGAGCTAGCCAAACGCTCATAACGCCTCGGACCGCCTCCCGCAATAGGTCGTACCTAGCGTGCATTAGGACATAATTCTTCCAAAGAATGAGGATAAACCTCGATCACGGATCAAATCCGATTTTGCTACTAACATTTTTAACAAATTTTCTAGGAACATATCAAAATAAACATATGAAAGCAACAACGCAAGCTATTGATCTTACAACATAATTTGCAAAATACTACCAGACTAAGTTCATGATAAATTTAAGTTCAATTAATCAATTATTTAAGAACTCCCACTTAGATAGACATTCTCTAGTCATCTAAGTGATCACGTGATCCAAATCAACTAAACCATAAATCATCACGTGAGATGGAGTAGTTTTCAATGGTGAACATCTTATGTTGATCATATCTACTATATGATTCACGCCGACCTTCGTCTCCGTGTTCCGAGGCCATATCTCAATGCTAGGCTCCAAGTTTAACCCGAGTATTCTGGGTGCAAAACTGGCTTGCACCCATTTAGATGGACAAGAGCTTATCACACCGATCATCACGGGTGTCCGGGCACGATTTAACTTTGGCAACGCATACTCGGAGAACACTTTGATAATTTAGTGAGAGATCATCTTATAATGCTACCATCAATCAAAGCAAGATAAGATGCATAAAAGATAAACATCACATGCAAATCAATATAAGTGATATGATATGGTCATCATCATCTTGTGCTTGTGATTCCATCTCGCAGCACCATCATGATCACCATCGCCACCGGCACACCTTGATCTCCATCGAGCATCGTTGTCGCCTCGCCAATCTTATGCTTCTACGATAATCGCTACCGCTTAGTGATAAAGTAAAGCATTGGTACATTGCATTTCATACAATAAAGCGACAACCATATGGTTCCGCCATGCCGATAACTTCGTTACAAAACATGATCATCTCATACAATAAAATATAGCATCACGCTTGACCATATCACATCACAACATGCCCCTGCAAAAACAAGTTAGACGCCCCTACTTTGTTGTTGCAAATTTTACGTGCTGCTACGGGCTTAAGCAAGAACCAATCTCACCACGATCAAAACCACAACGATATTTCACAATAGACTCGCTTTAACCTTTCAAGGACCGCGAGCTACACTGGTTCAACTAAAGTGAGAGAGCAGACACCCGCCATCACCTTTTAGCAACGAGTGCTCGTGGTGAAACCACGGCGAGCGTAATGTCGGTCCGGCCGCTTCATCTCACAAATCCTGAACCAAAGTATGACATGTGGTAGGTAGTATGACTTGTATCGCCCACAACTCACTTGTGTTCTACTCGCAAAACATCAAACCATAAAACCTAGGCTCGATTCCACTGCTGGGGAACGAGTAATTTCAAAAATTTCCTACGCACACGCAAGATCATGGTGATGTATAGCAACGAAGGGGAGAGTGTTGTCACGCACTCGGAGACCGCGGAAGCGATCACAACGTAGAGGAAGTAGTCGACGCTTCCTCGCGATCCGACCGATCCCGCCCACATTCGCGCCAAGTTCTTGACACACGACAGCTGATGACGCCTCAGACGATCCAGCGAGTGTCGAGGAGAGTTCCACAAGACGAGCAAGGCAGGACGATCTTGATGTTTCACCGCAAGGCTTCCTTAAGCTTCGACGTATGACCGAGGTGGAATATGGTGGAGAGGGGCACCCACACGGCTAAGGAACGATCCAAGATCAAACTTGTGTGTCTATGGGTGCCCCTGCCTCAGATATAAAGGAGCAAGGAGGAGGAGGCCGGCCTAGGTTTACGCAGGGGAGTCCTACTCCCACCGAGTAGGATTCCCTTTCCTAGTCCAATTAGGAGTCCTTCCATGTAGGGGGAGTAGGAGAGAAGGAAAGGGGAGAGAAGGAGAAGGAAGGAGGGGCGCCTTCCCTAGTCCACCGGACTAGAGCAAGGAGGGCGCGCCACCTTGGCCCTTCTCTTTTTCCGTATGGCCCAATGAGGCCCAATACGAATTCCTCAACTCTCCCAGATTCAAAAATACCCGATCACTGAACCTTTCCAACTCCAATATAGTCGCCCAATATATCGATCTTTACGCCTCACCATTTCGACTCTCGTCATGTTCCCCGATCTCATCCGGACTCAACTCCTTCGTACATCAAAACTCATAAACTCATAATAAAACCGCATCAAACCTTGCGCATGGACTTACGGTTCGAGAACAGAGACATGACCGAGACACGCCTCCGTCAATAACCAATAGCGGACCTGGATGCCCATATTGGTTCCTACATATTCTACGAAGATCTTTATCGTCGATCAAGATAACAACATACGTTGTTCCTTTGTCATCGATATTTCCCGAGATTCATCGTGTATCCAATACCTAGTTCAATCTGCATCGCAAGTCTTTTACTCGTCGTAATACATCATCTCACAACTAACTCATTAGTTGCAATGCTTGCAAGGCTTAAGTGATGTGCATTACCGAGAGGGCCCAGAGATACCTCCGACAATCGGAGGACAAAACCTAATCTCAAATACGCCAACCCAACATCCGCCTTTGGAGACACCTGTAGTAATTCTTTATAATCACCCGCCACGCCAGGACGCTTGGTAGCACCCAAAGTGTTCCTCCGTAAACGGAGTTGCATAATCTCAAGTTACAGGAACATGTATAAGTCATGGATAAAAGCAAGCAACATACTAAACGATCGGTGCTAAGCTAATGGAATGGGTCATGTCAATCGATCATTCACTAATGATGTGACCTTGTTAATCAAATAACAACTCTTGTTCATGGTTAGGAAACATAACCATCTTTGATTAACAAGCTAGTCAGTAGAGGCATACTAGTGACCGTTGTTTGTCTATGCATTCACACATGTATCATGTTTCCTGTTAATACAATTCTAGCATGAATAATAAACATTTATCATGAAATAAGGAAATAAATAATAACTTTATTATTGCCTCTAGGGCATATTTCCTTCACTTACGCCAGAGCCCCTCAATCTAGCTCCACCTTCAACATGACCCATGGAGATGATCACCCACCCTGCACCGCCGACTTCAAGCTCAATGGACGCCATCTTGAATCAACCCCACGCCATAGTCTTGTCGGGTCACAAGCCCTCGGCTTGCGCCAATGTTTCCACCTTAAGTCGGTCACCATCAAGATCACGCTCCATGTCGCCGGCCATCCCACCAACGCCTTTCAGACTAACCGACTTATTCGATCCCGCCGATCAAGACAAATGACTCCAAATTAACTCCCGATCAGATGACACGCCGAGGCTCCAAATCGCCTCCGAAGTCTCCATCCATCACCGATAATTCCATCTTAGCCGAAAGACTTCTCGCAACGCCTTTCACATCTCCATTGCGCCAACAAATCTTTCACCTTTGTCTGCTATAACCCAAGGTTTCACCAATAACTCTCCTCAAACCCGGTACTCTGGCACCACGTTTTATACAAATGACAGTAAAAATTAAACCAAGCTCCTTCACATGATGCTCAAATACAAGAACCAAGACTGGGTGGTACACTCCATGTACTAATTGCAAAACCAACCAAGAATTATCTTGGTCTTCACGGACCGTAGTCTTTGCACAAAAACTCCAATGCTAGCTTTGTTTTGCCTTGTCCTTGCCTTCCAATGGATGCGATCATCAATGGATTTTTTTTTCCAATTTGGACCTCGCTGCCTTTCTTCCGAAGTCGACGAGCACTCGTCCTCTTTTTGTCAAAACAACCTAATATGCTGCACATACGAGCACCTTGGCAACAAGATGGAACAAGTCTCCCATATGAGCACTCCCAGCGCCTACTACCGATCATCACAGGCCGACGTGCTTCACCTGTCCTCTTCCGCCTTCCCTACCAAAGCGCACGCGCTTTCAACCAGCGCAACCAAGGGTTTACGATACCTACTACGTAATCCTTCGATGATTCAAGGTCTGATCGATCGGATAGCTACCCTGACTCGACGATACAGACCAACGCGCCTAACGAGGCTGTTTAGGCGCCTGACTACGATATTGTCGCTTTCGATTCAACGTGTCGACTTACTTTCGATTGTTTTTTCAATCTTGTTGAGAATCACACCGTAGTCCGCATCTCCAACTCGACATTTTCTAGATCAACAATCCGCAGCCTTTGTGTTGGGGAACGAGTAATTTCAAAAATTTCTTACGCACACGCAAGATCATGGTGATGCATAGCAACGAGAGGAGAGGTTGTTCACGACTCGTAGATCAGTTGAAGCGCTGACGCAACGAGAGGAAGTAGTCGACGTCCTCCTGTCAACCGATCCAAGCACGCATTCGCACCACCGAGTTCTTACACACGGACAGTGACGCACCCGATCTCCATCCAGCAGAGGCACGGGAGGAGTTCCCAAGACGACGGGCAGGAGATCTTGATGTTCTACTATCGCAGGCTTTCTTAAGCACCGCACAATATGACCGAGGTGTAATCTGTGGAGGGGGCACCGACACGCCAGGAACGATCTCAATGATCAACTTGGTGTCCATGGGTGCCCTGCCCGATATAAAGGAGTGGAGGAGGGAGGGCCGCCTCTATGGAGGCCTAGGGGAGTCCTACTCCCACCGCGAGGATTCCTTCCTAGTCCAACTAGGAGACCTTCCAAGTAGTAGGAGTAGGAGAAGGAAGGAAAGAGAGAAGGAAGGAAGGAGGGGTCCTCCCCTCCAATTCGACTAGGGCAATGGGGCGCGCCTGCCCTAGGCAGCCCCTCTTTCCCTGTATGGCCCATAAGGCCCAATTTTCCCCGGCGAATTTCGAACTATCCCGATCCGATAAATACCAATCACTCGAACCTTTCCAACTCCAATATAGTCGCCCAATATATCGATTTTACGCCTCAACCATTTCGAGATTCTCGCCATGTCCCCGATCTCATCCGGACTCAACTCCTTCGTACATCAAAACTCATAAACTCATAATATAACTATCATCGAAACCTTTGCGCGGACCTACAGCCGAGAACATAGTAGACATGACGAGACACGCCTCCGGTCAATAACCAATAGCAGGACCTGATGCCCATATTGGTTCTTACATATTTACGAAGATCTTTATCGTCGACCCGATAACAAATAGCTTGTTCCTTTGTCATCGGTATAGTTTGCCCGAGATTCACGCTTATCCAATACCTAGTTCAATTCTACGCAAGTTCTTTTACTGCTCGAATACATCATCTCGCAACTAACTCATTAGTTGCAATGCTTGCAAGGCTTAAGTGATTGCATTACCGAGAGGGCCCAGAGATACCTCCCATATTCGGAGGACAAACCTAATCTCAAATACGCCAACCCAACAAGTACCTTTGAAGACACCAGAGCACCTTTATAATCATCCAGCTACGCCAGACGCTTTTGATAGACACAAAGTGTTCCTCCGTAAACGGAGTTGCATAATCTTATAGTCATAGGAACATGTATAAGTCATGAAGAAAAATAGCAACATACTAAACGATCGGTGCTGCTAACGG